>OMKR01095772.1:0-11982 GCA_900302355.1 Cyttopsis rosea
GTGTGATAAACCACAGTTAAGTTATGTTTTAACAGGGGGGGCAAACACTTTTTCCACACAGGGCCATGTAGGTTTGGATTTTTTTTCTCCCTTAATAATAAAAACCTTCATTTAAAAACTGCATTTTGTGTTTACTTGTGTTGTCTTTGACTAATATTTAAATTTGTTTGATGATCTGAAACATTTAAGTGTGACAAACATGCAAAAAAATAAGAAATCAGGAAGCGGGCAAACACTTTTTCACACCACTGTATACACACATTCTGCTGAAAATGAAAGTAGAATATTTAGAAACTTCACACAATTGTAATGAAATGAGTTTTAATTTACTGAGAGTAACTAGTACTGGAGTAACAATTTGACCCGGCACGTTCTTACTGCTAATGTTGTTAACTGTGGCATTAGTTTTACTCGAATACTTGGGTTTTAAATACCTTTTAAAGTAACGCTAATTTTACCGGAGTATTTTAATCCTCTGCCCGTGCTGTGTCCTCCTGTAGGTGGAATGCCGCAACTACATTAAGACCCTGCACACACTGAATGACACCACCCTGTATGTGTGTGGGACAAACGCTTTCAGCCCCACCTGTGATTGCATGGTATGTATACTGTATGTGGGGGGGGCGCTTAAAACACTGTTACTAAAAAGTGTAAAAGTTTTTAGTAACAGTGATCTGAGGCCAGAACACATGGCCTCTCAGAACACATCGGCATCGAATTGACCTTTGGCCCAATGTGCTCTGTTGCCAAGTACACTAATGAGTCTCCTTGTGTTTGAACATGGTGTTTGTTATGGACAGCCCATGGCTATCACAGAAGTCCTATAACAAAGCACTCCTCGAGTTCAGATCAGGCTGGCCCTTATACTCCCAATCACGCCCCTCCAGGTTTCCCCATCATTGCCCAGATGGGCGTTGAAGTCCCCCAGGAGAACTATGCAAACTGTGTTTTCTAGCACCCTACCTGGAGAGTATTCTGAACCACCATTGAGGCGCGTATGCACACATAACAATCAGAATACTCCTCCATGTGACCCAAAGTTGCATTGAGGTAATGCTCTCACTCACTGCCGAGGGCTAGTGAGTATCCCTACTGGGACTGGCTCCAGGAGTGGGCGCTGGTTTCCCTTGTCTGGACGAGGTTCCCCCAGCCGTCTCCTCTCCTCTTATCACTGCCTTGCAAATTGTTATTTGTCTGCCAGTCCAATCAGCCAGTGGCTCTACCAGTCTCAGAGGAGCCAGACAGCATATCCCCCAGATTCACACACAAACCCCTTCACCACGTTAAGGTTCCAGAAGGGGCTTTTCTCTTTCTTTTGCTTTCTTGATTGCTTTTTGTCTCTCTGTCTCTTTCTCTCCATCATATACACACACTTAGTGATTTCAAAGTTAGTGAGTTTAAAGTTTATTTTATTTAAGTTTAGTTTATATTCTTTCTTGCTTTCTTTCTTTCTTACTTTCTTATTCTTTTCCAGTTCTAATATCAGCTTGTTTTCAGCCTCTTTGTCTCTATCTTTCTTTCTCTTTCTCGCTTGCTTTGTTTTTGTTGGCTTTCTTTCGTCTTCGTTCAGCTTTTTTTCTGTCTTTCGCTCTCACACACACACACTCCCATCCAGTGTTTTTCTGTTCTGCAGACGTATTCTGACGGACAGTTGGTTTTGGAGGGAAAGCAGGAAGAGGGAAAGGGGAAGTGTCCCTTCGATCCCTTCCAGGGATACTCCTCTTTGATGGTCGGTGAGTGTCTGTTCCTGCTTTATCAAATGAGGAGCAAGGAAACTAAACACAGTGCTGCTCAATATTGTCTAAAGTGAACCAACGGAAGAAACGAAACGATTTACAATCACTGTGTATGAAATGCCTGCATGCCAAAGTGATCATAATTATGTATTATTATATAATGCAATACAGATATATTTTATAATCATAAATGTATAATTTCTGCAAATAATATGTATGATTTATCCAATATATCTCCTTTTTCTGTTTACCTAACACATCTGATTATCACTAAGAAGTATTCCAATTGAGACCACTCAACAAAATCTTAATAAAAGTTTCCTGTGTTTCCTCTCTCACAGGAAGTGACCTGTACTCTGCAACATCCATCAATTTCTTGGGCTCTGAGCCTGTGGTTTTACGCAGCTCAGCCCTGGCCGTCCGAACAGAGTTTAAGAACTCATGGCTGAACGGTGAGCTTCTCTTTTAAATAAAGTAGGCAGTGAGAGAGGAAACCGAAACAAGGTTCCCTCTCACCATAAACCCATTTAGCAGAGGCGGGAAATCTGAGAAATTAAAATTCCACTCCAGGACTGATGGACATGATTTGCTGATCAGCACGAACCCAGAAGCCCAAATAATGAGTGAAATCTGCTGCCTCGGTGCATGGGTGGAGCAAAAACATGGCAGGATTTTTCCTTTTTGAACCTGGGATTTTCCACCTCTGCCATTAAGTTGTCTGTTTATTTCTTTGGTACTAAACAGCATTTGGAAGGGCTGCAGACTAATGCAGGACAGTAGATGATATTCGTAGATAAATGGCAAAAAAAATGTTGCTGTTCATGTAGGTAGTAAACAACTGGTCATGTTTCACATTGCCTTCACGATGAGTTTCAATGTGTTTATCTTTTATTTTGTGCTCATTTTAGTGCCCAACTTTGTCCATATGGACTATGTGGCTGAGAGTGTGGACAGTCCTGATGGTGACGATGACAAGGTGTACTTGTTCTACAGCGAGAAGGCCATGGAGTACGACTTCTACAGCAAGCTGACCGTGTCACGAATAGCACGCGTCTGCAAGGTGCAGTACTTCTAATCCTGGAGGCAGCCACGCAGTAAAGACTGTTTATTTATGTCGCTCCTCATCGCTGTTGCAGGTTGAAAAGGGTGTCACAGGATAACCTTTACAGGACAAATCCTTAAAACTAGCGGTGAAAAAGTACTAACATCCTGTGCTTCAGTTCCAGTATAAATACACCAAGAAAACTGAACTTTGATAAAAGTGAGTCCTTCATTTAGGATTAAAGTTCTTAATATTAGTTGTACTCAAGTATTGTATCAAAATCAAAAGTGCCTGTTCAACATCCACCTTTAAAGTCCCTATAAAATCAATTCCGAGATTTGTTTCTAAACACATTACACATGTTAGAAAGTAATTGCTGAAAACATGTGAAAAGACTGACCTATGCAGTACTGAATTGTGGAGTTAGACCGTTAAACTGTTTTGAGGTCCTGATATTTTGGGCGGGCCTAAATCAGTACCCCATGACATAAAGCGGTGGCCCTGGCATGGCCCCTCCCCTCACTATATAACAACTAGAGCGCATTAGCTACCACTCAATCGCGACAGAGTTACTACAGCCTAGTTTGCTTTCTAGCTATGGCGACTTTGTCCTGCAAATGTATCTTCCCTGAATGAAGCTTGGAGCGTGGAGCGTGGTGGCTCCTCAGCTCCGTGTGCTCCTGGACGCAGGGTGCCTGCTCTGACTCCCACTCTTAACTTTTAACTTCAGAACAAAATCTTAATATCGAAAAACAGCCCGTTATTGGTTTTCTGATTTTGGATTTGTATATGTATGTATTGGATTAGTGCTATTTGACAATTGAGAGAGGCTGCATCTCTCCCGCGATTGTGTGTGGTTTTAGCGCCTTCAGCGGACACGCCCCCAGCGTCTCAGAACACAGAGCACCGCCCTTTTTTTCACGTTTTTGAAACCTAAGTTTATATACTTGCTGATTTTTTTAATCACAGGGATGCAAACAACTCGCTTTTTTCACATCATGTCAATTTGGATGACTTGTGTGGATCGTCCAGATACGATTTATTTTTTTGGGGTGGGGGGGTATGGCGACACATTTTAAAATAATAATAATTATTCTATATTTTATTATCCATCTGAGGGAACAACGTCATCTGCGATGATTTTAACTAGTGGATTAGTTTGTTAGAAGCCGTGGACATGGCTCTGTTGTTAGAAAGTTTGTGTCGAGAGACAGCCTGATGGTGCATTCACTGAAACTCGGAAAACTGTAATTCTGTCGGAAGGGTCAGGTCGAGAGACGGTGTGATGCTGCATTCAATGAAACTCTGAAGTTTTCCGAGTTTCATTGAATTAAACTTCCCTGCAGTAATCTCTGTAATTTCTCAGACCCCCCCCCCCCCCTCCTTAATGTGCCAAAAGTAATGCGTCAGAGTGGTATTCAGTATCTGCCAATACTAATAGTTTACGACTGAGGATCATATTGCCATTGGAAAAAGTGGCATTGATCATCCAATTTGAAATATAATGAAGTAAAATAACTTAAAATTCATACTTAAGTATAATATAGTATAGTAGTATAATACTAGGAAGAGATCCTGACAAGGGACTTGAACCAGGGATCCACCCTTCCAGGTCATCCTGGTGTGCCAAGTGTGCACTGTGTCTAAAACCACTGAACAGACAGAACCATGAATACAAGTGTTATCCATAAGAACATTCTAGCACTTCAAGTGAAACAATGTCTAGGATTTGTTTCCCAGGTATACATATAGATAGAATCGATATTGTCAGGTAAAATCTGGGAGCACCCTCGACAAACCTGGTGGTGTGGTGGTTTAGTGGCAGCAGCGCTAAACGTGCACAGTTGTGTTCTGTCTGTGGTAATGATTGTGTGTGGGGTTTTTTTTTCCAGGGGGATATGGGCGGCCAACGGACGTTGCAGAGGAAATGGACGTCATTCGTGAAGGCTCGTCTAGACTGCTCCCTCCCCGAGCCCAGCCTGCCCTCCATTGTCCAGGACGTCTTCCTGCTTAAACACTCTGACTGGAGGAAGAGTGTCTTCTATGCCGTCTTCACCCCGCAGTCGTGAGTACCAGCTGTGGGTTACTGCAGTCCCTGAATGATGAGTAATGATGAGTAATTCCTGAATATAATAATATATGTATAACTTAATTAAATATGGCATTAAATCTGATCAATACACATGAGATCAATCAATTTGAAAATATGATACAGTACAATACTAATTATAACTATACCGTAATACAATCTAGAATATCTGCGATTCACCATGAGACAACAAACTACAACTTTCCTAACTTATCAACCATAAATTAAATATTAATGTTAACAATATTAATATAAACAAATCACATTACAAGTGTATTGGTATTTTATTTTCCTAGTATCTAAATATTTATTTATATTTACCATAATAAGTGCATAATTAATGCATGATTCTGCATGAACTGTTTGGTCCACAAATATGACATTGTGAGTGACGTTATTCACTGTGTGATTGGTTTGGTTTGACCAGAGGCTCGTCAGAAGTGTCTGCAGTGTGCGCGTACAGCATGTCGGCCATCGGACAGCTTTTCAATGAGGGAAAGTTTAAGATGCCCGTCACCGTGGAGACGTCTCACGTGAAGTGGGTGATGTACAGCGGGGAGCTACCGGTCCCCCGACCAGGAGCTGTGAGTCTGATTTCTATTGTTGCGTTCTCAAGGTTAGAAATGCATTTGAATGTTGAAGAAATGTCTGGAAAATGCTGGTTTTTGTTCCTATAATGCTTGGTGCCAGTAAATGATGAGAAAATGATAGATAACTAACCATTTTGTTAATGATTAACAATTAAGCTTTGTCACTAACAATTAAGCTTCTTCTTACAGCCCATACAGAGTTCCTCCTGCAGTACTTGACACTCCTTTTATCAATAGGCTTTTTCGCACCAAACGGTTCTAGGGTCTCCCCGAGGGGAACTAGGAACTGGGACAGAGAACTGAGAACTACAAACCGTCAAGAGCTTTTTTTCTGGTTGCGTTCACACCACCAGTAGGAACTCTGAAGTGACATAAGCCAATGATGTCCGCGTTCCGTATTGTATTTATTCACTTATTTCTCCTTATCAGTCCATCAAAATCTATTTCTGAACAATTTTGAGGCAAGACATAACCAATCCAGTTGCCGAATCTTTACTCATATTAGATCTACAAGGTGTAATTTAAAACTTCGCTCCGACTTCCGTAAGGCACGAGCACTGCTGCGTTGCACAGGTACACACACCGGTACAAGCATAGTAAAATAAAATAAAATAAATCCTGTTTTCTTTTTGTTTTTTTTAAGCAAATACAATAAAAACATAATTTTTATTGTTTCTTTTTTTTATTTACACACTGAGGACAGTCCGCCCCGGCTGTTGGTCGCGCCGGGGGAGAGGGAGGTGGATGGGGAATGCGGTGCACAGCGAGTCAAGAGAGTCCGATATGGCGGTTGCCATTGCTCCATTGGCTTATGTGTTTGACCAATCAACATACGCTTACGTCTGGACCAATCACCGTGCACTTACGTCACTCATGGTTCCTGTTACGCTGAAAAGACCCTGCCCTGGAGTAGGAGCTAAGAAAGTCCCTCAAAACGGGGTTCTAAGAACTACGATCGTTCCTAGTTCCTGCAGTACGGACACAAAAAGGTTCTAAGAACCTCCAAAAGTTCTTAGAACTATGAAAAAGCACCTGCGGTGCGAAAACACCTAATAGTACTCAATGGTACCAGTACTCAGGAATGGACTTGTGGTCCATTGTGATAAATGCTCTGGGCCAATAAAGTTCATTCTGCTTCAGTTTCAGTTATCACACCCTTGGACTGGGTGATCATCTTTCAGTATATCATTAAATTTAGATGTTGACATATTGAGTCTAACGTAAATCTGTTACTGTACATCTGAGTGACGACCTCACCGTGATGTCTCTTGCATTTCAGTGTATCAATGATGCAGCGCGAAAGCTGGGGATAAATACTTCCCTGGATCTCCCCGACAAAACGCTGCAATTTATACGGGACAGACCCCTCATGGATGAGGCTGTTCTCCCTCTGATGGGGGGTCCGCTGCTGGTCAAGAAGGGTGCCAAGATGACTCGGATTGTCGTGGACAACGTGTTGGCGCTAAATGGAGAGACTTACCCCGTCATGTTCGTCGGCACCGGTAAACACTTGGAGTTTATGTTCTATGCCATCCATCGCAGACTGGTAAACAAACGGTGTTGCAGTGTATATATACAAATAGCAATAATAATGATAATAATATGCTGTATGTATTTATTTAAATGTATTGGATGGGAACCCTCTTTAAGAATGGCCCTTATCTATAAACTGTTAGCAGAATACAGTTGTGCTGAGTTGAATTGAAAAAAACAACTTTGTTTTTAGTTTGTGAACTGGCAGGCAACAGAGGGTATTTGTATTCAATTGCATCCAATGCAGAGTTAGTCTCCAAGTGGAGTTCCAATTCCCAACCTGCAATGCTGTAATAATCATAATCATTGAATCATTAAAAAAATATATATTGTGGCTGCCACCAACCCGCCTCTTCTGAGAACAACCTTACCATGTTTTGATCAACTAAACAACTAACCATCATTACTTTTCCAAGACGGGGAGAATCGCCACAAGTGAAACATATAAACAAACAACAAAAATAGCTTGAGACAATTGGAATAACAATTATGGCACATGGACTCTTCTGTAACTGTAACCTGTATCTATGGCAATAAAAGAGAGGAAAAGAGGAAGACGTATTCAGGAAGGTGTACAAAGGTGTGTGTGCATGCATGTGTCCCCAATTAATGCTGGAGAATGAAGTCAGAAACCTATCTTAGTGCCTCCAAGCAGCAGCCATTTCGTTTTTATTAGTGACTTGTTGCTGTTTTCCCTGGTGACAGAGAACGGCTACATTCAGAAGGCTGTGAACTATGCAGGAGAAATGTTCATTATTGAGGAGGTCCAGCTGTACAAAGAGCCTCAGCCCATCAGGGCTCTGCGCCTCTCTTCCAGCGAGGTACTGTACCCAACAACAGCAACAGTTTGACTGTTATCTAAGACGCTGACGACCAGAAATGCCTTTATATTAAAGTTTTCTAATTAACCCTTTATTTAAAGGTTTATCAGAGTTCATTGTTGTAATTATTGTTATTAAGTAGTTATGAAATAATTTCAAATTAATATTGTGTTTCGGTGTATTTATTTATGTATTAAGTAACCATGTAATAAGCGGGATAATGTGTCGCCAGCCAGCACATTATCAGAACAGCTGGCTACACATTACCCCTTACCTACAATACTAATAACTTAACTTGTTTGTAACTCTGAAATGACTTTATATTGTCATAAAACAATTGATTGGATTATTTGTGTGTGTGTATGCGTGTCCAGGGTCAGCTTTATGTAGGTGCAGAGTTTGGAGCTGTCCAGATTCCAGTCAGTAACTGTAGCCGCCATGAGTGGTGTTCAGACTGCGTCCTGGCCAGAGATCCGTACTGTTTCTGGGATCTCTCTGCTGAATGCTGCTCCCCAGTGAACAGCTCCACCTCTGCTTCACCCACCGCCATTCAGAGTCTAAAGGAGGGGGATGTCTCACAATGTCCTAAGCCAGGTATACCATGCTGTATAACTGCGGAAAATGTATGAATGCATGGGTCTCTGGGTATTCTTTCTATACATATCTAGCGTTACTCCTATTATGTATCCATGCTTGTAAAACATTTTTTGAAGTGAATAGTGGAGTAAAGATTGGTGGTAGAAGTACTCGGACCTTTTACTTCAGTGAAAGTACAAATTCCAAATTACTCTAGTATAAGTGAAAGTAAGACATTAACATTTCTACTTAGTTCTATTTGCTCTTAAATGTACTTAAAGTATTAAAAGTAAAAGTACTTGTCCTATCCAGTGCCCTAATATAACTAGGCCTATAATACTTCATAAAGTTGTGTGTGTGTGTGTGTGTGTGTGTGTGTGTGTTCCAGACTCAGTAGCAGTTGTAGATTTTGCCTTCATGGTGGGAAACAACATCCAGCTGCCTTGCCAGGCGGACTCCAACCTGGCGCAGATCCTCTGGCACTCTACAGTCGGACTCCTTCACTCCGATTATAAACACTACATCTACAGCGGAGGCCTCTTCATCCTCAATGTGTCAACGTCAGATGCTGGCGTGTACACCTGCGACTCTATCGAGCAGGTGAAGGGCCGGACACACATCAGGACTATGGCGGCTTACCAGTTAAAGTCCTACACTGACTCAAGTGCTGAGGGCAGCACTGACACTGGCAGTGAGGTGACGAATTCCACAGACTCGCCCCTAGCAGGCCCAGAGAACCCTCTGCTGCCTGAGAATCAGACCGAATCTGGGGGGATAGCGGCCCTACGAGTGGCCATCACTCTGCTCTCCTTGCTCTCTCTGTCACTGATCACTGCCCTGTCCTGGAATCTGTACAAGGGAGGCTTCAGGTGCTTTGGGCTGCTGGGGAGCCCCCGTGAGACCCAGGTTAGAGTACCGTCGGCCGAGTACATGCACATTCAAAACCGAACTTCGGACGCTAAACTGTTGGGACCCATAACGGGAAGCACGCGTGTTGCTAACAATAATCACTCTGCTTTGGAATTCAAAGGGAACGGAGAACACCACTTCACTTCCAAGGCCACCATTTCAAGCTTGGATGGACTAGGGTACATTAATGATGAGTCGGAGATCTGAGTATGCTAGGACTCTGTCATTCCCCCTCACTCTCACTCTTGACCCAGGCAAAAACTGAGGATTTGATTTTTTATAAAGTCCACATGACATATTCACATCATGATGTGAATTAGCTTTTATTTTGAGTCATATGTTTTCTGTACAGCTATGAATTTTTATAAGTACTATTTATTTTACTTTACCTGAGAAATTGTACTACACTCAAATGTGCTGTTTTCAGGGTTGGATTCATTAAGGAACAAGTAAAAATCTGACCAGCAATTTAAAGAAATATTTCATTTTAAGTTTGTGCATTTATTTATGGTCATGGATCGTACATTGTTCTGTCTGTGATAGCGTTTTGTGATCACCAGCCCATTCGAGGCCCACCGTACCAGTCACTATACCACTTGACTTCAATGATTACATCCGTTCTTTATGATTAAATGTGTTCTTTAACTATTCTGTCCTGGTTTACCGTACTATTCCACCTAGAGTTTTCGAGCCACATAGATGCTAAATGTATCTTCTTTACAGAAGGTTTTTGCCAACGGTTTATGAAATATTCCTCTTTTTGCACCAAAGTTTAGCTACTCGTCCCACAGTTTTCGAGCCACATAGACACAATCTATAGCTATAATCTGATGGCAGACTGATTTTTGGTCTGACTCATCGACTGCATCCATACCCCTCTGCGCTGGGCCATGTCTCCTCGCTGGGGCCCGAGAGTTCTCCTCGCCTGGTTGCTCCTTTTGTCGAGCAGTGCACTCAACGCATACTACTGTGTTCCACGCAAGACTGTGCCCTATCAGAGTGAGTTTAATAATCTAATAATGACCTTTATTTGTATAGCACCTTTCATACACAACATGCCACTCAAAGTACTTTACATTACTAGAAGGCAATTATATAATATAATAATAACTAGGCAATTCCTAGTGACTCTAGGGTTTGGTTTAGGAGCTACAGGGACAGTACCCTACAGTAGGAGACTATATAGGAGTTAGGAGTCATTCTAGGAGACTCTGAGTGAATGAATGAATCAGAATTTCTTTGACTTTAGACGATCTGAGGTTGTTCCGAGAGGAGGGAATTTGCAACTACTCCATGATGCTGCTGAGGGAGGACCTGGGCGTCCTGCTGCTGGGGGCCAGAGAGGCCGTCTACGCCCTGGACGTCCACGACATCTCCATCAGAAAGGCTGTGGTAAGAAACTCCTTTGATCCTCTGGGTATTTCTGACGTACCCGATATATTCACACATTGGAATGCACAATTGTTCATGAAAATCCAAATATTTGTAATTGTCTACTACACCTTATTTTACACCATATTTCAACATGCAATAAGACACTTGAGGCCGCTTGCATCGTGCTCAGTAATGCCTCATAACTTGTTTATTTACTGTTAAGCACTGCCTTTTGTGGACTGTTGTTTAATATACATTTTGGAAACATTTTATTGGCTAGAATTTAGCTGTTAGTGTTGGAATTCACCATTACTTTGGCCTTTGGAAAAAAAGGCTTTAACATTGCTTGTAACGGCATTTAATGACAATACAAATGTGCTTTTACTTTTTTAATACAAGTATGTTCACAATTATATAAGACATTAATGTATGTGCAAATGGTGTCACTTCAGCTAGCAGGTTATCACTGTTGAGAGGTGAGCGGAACACATTTCAGGTTGTAGCTCTACTCTCAGCCGTGGATGCAGACACTCGCTCTGACACGACGCTTCTCCTCTGCTTATGCAGGTTTACTGACCAGCAGAAAAACAGAAACAGAAAGTGTGCACGTATAAGGGGAAAAAATGCTGAGGTTTGTGAAACAAGTCGTTTGAAAAACATTCTCGTAAACACAGAACCCTCTTTGAAGTGCTTTGCTAAAGGTTGTCGCCACATTTCCAAATAAAGGCAAACGGGGGAGAAACTCGTACACACAGATTGGACCAGCGGCCACAGACACTAGAGCGGTGTATCCACCTGTGCACGTCTGCAGAGGCAGGACGTACCTAGTTACTCTACGTGTACTCAGTTACATGTACTTTATCTGTGAATCAACTTTTATTTTTATATTTTTTCTAAACTTGTTTTATATTTAAGCAAATGTATTTTTTCTCCGTTCTGTGTCAGTCACTCCTTACCATGTTTTATAAAACATCTCCTTCCACTTCCTCCTTCAGGTCAGAACTTTACTGAGAACAACTGATCATTGGTGTCATCCAAACCACACATACAGTGGTGTGAAAAAGTGTTTGCCCCCTTCCTGATTTCTTATTTTTTTGCATGTTTGTCACACTTAAATGTTTCAGATCATCAAACAAATTTAAATATTAGTCAAAGACAACACAAGTAAACACAAAATGCAGTTTTTAAATGAAGGTTTTTATTATTAAAGGAGAAAAAAATCCAAACCTACATGGCCCTGTGTGAAAAAGTGATTGCCCCCTAAACATAATAAATGGTTGGGCCACCCTTAGAAGAAACAACTGCAATCAAG
>OMKR01095783.1:0-17216 GCA_900302355.1 Cyttopsis rosea
CGCGGACATCCGGCCAAGCGCTTTGGCTGCGCGCGGACACGCTTGTTTGTGAGAGGTAGGCGCGCGTGACCGCACCTGTACCACTAGTACGAATCTATAGGGAATGTGAAGTTTGACGGTTGCTATGGGTTGCAATGGACTCCGGTCGCCACTTTGGGAGGATCGCTTCCATTCAACTGCATAGAGAAATAGCAAAAATATACGAAATGTACAAACATGGAGACAGGAAGGGAGAAAAAGAAAGGTCGAGGTTTCACACAAGATGGCTGCAAGATTTTCTGTGGCAGTTCTTCACCTGACAAGACTTCCAAGGCGTCTTTTAACTCAGAAATTCGCCGACCGACATCCACAGTCAATGCGAGTGATCCTCCCAATATGGCGGCTCGCTCCAGCGACGTATCGTCAGCTTCACGGTCTCTATAGTGACCCTCTTTCCAGGGTGACCAGGTGCGCAATAGCCCTAATAGTCATGTCAGAGAATTGAAGTTTTTCTTAAAAAGAAAAAATACGCTTTACTGCCCCCAGAGGGCGACAAAGCAAGCTTTCTGTCCAATTAAAGGACATGTAAATACTATAGTAATCTAAATGACAACTCAGCTATGAGCAGAAGTAATCTGTCAACATTCTGACTTGTTATGGATGTGACTGAGAGGCTCATTTCATAATTCTACACATTGTAATGCTACACATCTCGCCTCACTAAATTGATAAATCTTTCAATAACTACATCAAATGAAGCCCTCAAACTTTGCAGTTAGACCGAATACAGTGGATAGCCCTCTTCATCAAATGATGTATAAATGGAAGGAAGCACTCAAATCGCTGCACCCTGAAGCTCTTTTTTACAAGTAATGTAATACGTTGCCCTACTGTTACCAAACCGACTCCGTTTTATGATAAGTTCCTTTTGTATTTAACAATCTCCACTTAGTTTGAACACTGATCCGTTATTTTCTTACGTATAAATTAGAATTAGCTGAGATGTAGTGAGCTTAATCGTATAATAATGGTAATAATAGTAATAATTAATAATTGCCTCTGGGTGATGAGTTTATCAGTTCTGGAGGTGGAGGATCGTATTTGTTCATGTTTAAGACCCATCTCTAAAGATTTCCTAGTTAGTGCGGCAATATGTGCTGTGCCAAACCACAACAGATCACTGTTGATATAACCCCCACTCAGTTGGGGACACCCTTTGGGGTCACTCAAACCAATCCTAATCACTCTTTCTCGGGAAAATAAACTGCGTATTGATTGTTTTGCTTTGTAATAGTGTTGAATGAATAACACCGGTAATGACCAGACATCACCTGTTTAAGACAGTTCAAGGTTTGTCCGTCTTCATCATGTAATTACGCTGTAATTATAGCTATTACCGCAGAGTAATAGAATCTGCTGTATATAGCCCAAAGTTACAAAATACTCTGAAAGTCGACAAATCTAATCATCATCTGTCGGAGACCCGTCAGTCGACTGAGATTCTTCAAGTCGAGCAGTGGTTTTTTTGGGGGGTTTTTTGTCAGTCGGTGTGCATTACAATAACAGGATAAACAGAAGCTTACAAAAATGCACAGGGATAACATTTCAATGAGGAATTATAAATAAGGAGAATCATAAATATATTTTTATATGTGTAAATTGTCCAGATCCCATTTTAGCATTCGCCATCCGCTATCGATTAACTTGTGGACTCATTCTCTGATATTACGTTAGAAGACGTGGACACGGCTCTCTGGTATGGTGACCAGAAGTCCCGGTTTGTCTGGGATTGTCCCGGTTTCAAGCTGGGTGTGCAGAGTCCCGACAAATATCTGTAAAACACTAAAATGTCTCAGTTTTCAACATTCACTACCAAATTGTCCCGGTTGTGTCGGGTGCAATTTCCTCCTGCTCCACTGCGCATCCAAATAAACAGCTAAAAACTGTGTTTTTATTTTAGATGTATTTTATTTGTTCGCATTGAACAGCCAAATCCGATTCAACTGACAAAATTATGAGTTATGTTGTTGTATTTAGTTCCCTAGTATTGTCTTTTGTTTCTAACATTTGATGGTCAAATGTCTTTTCATACATTTCGGAAGCCTTTCTGGCATGTGGAGCTTTCAATGCAAAATAATCCGATCGGTGCTGCAAATGTTTTGACCAAATAAAAACTTGAATGGTGAAAGTTGAAAGTGAGTGACTGTCATTTTGTTGCTTCTCCCTCAGAGCTCAGCACCTCTACTAAAGCCCTGCAGTATGATTTGAAGCCAGACACGCCAAAGTCTGTAAGCCGGAGGCATCTCTTCGACACACACGCAGTGGTGCGACTCCTTGAAGAAAACGGTTTGTCCCGCCTCTGCTGTTTTGTAATGTTCACTATAAGGCATTCATCAGTGATCAAATGTGCTTTCAATATTTGTCTAAAATACAGGTGTCTTTTTTTTTCTGCACAGGCTTCAGCACTCAGCAGGCTGAGGTGGTCGTCCAGGTCCTGGTACGGACAACCAACTCCAACATGGACGCCATCTATGGTGACATGGTCACCAAGGTTCAGCAGGTTAGAAAGAGTCGGCTCAGTCTGTTGGTGGTATCCTTTGAGCTTTGTAAGGTCAATACCAATACCAATGGCAAATTACATTAATATTTACCACAAAAGGTCATCACATGTAGCATGACGAAATTAGTGTTGTTTTTTTTCTGCAATAATTGTCGCACACTTGTCAGTTATCATTGGGAAATTGCTATCATCCTCCCCTAATCGTCCTGCATTTAATTTTTACTACGACTAGGAAAATTAAATGGATATTTTTTACATAATCGCACATAAATATCTAAATAATAAAGGAAGGAATCTCCGTCTGTCCGTCTGTATGTATGTCCTTCGATTATCACGACAACCGTTCATCCGATCTGCTTCACACTTGGCGGGCGTATTGCTGGGGACCCAAGGACGTGCAGTGTCGAATTTAGTGCAATAGTAATATTAATAAACTTTCAATGAACAAGCGAACAGCGAGTTTATCCAAAAGCACGACTTGGGTGTGTTTTTTCCCGTGAGAGAGTTTATTTCCCCGGTGTTTTTCACAGTTGCCACGACTTTCACGAGTGCAACCCATACGTGCAGCAGTTCAAGTCAGAGTGTGAAGTTGGATGAGCGGTTCTCGAGAAACCTGCAAGCAGCAATACTGGAGGCCAAGCAATCGGCCCGTTTGGAACAGGCCCGTTTGGAACAGGCATGTTTTGAACGGGCACCGCACTAGCCTGACCTAAAGACTGAATACAAAATTGAATGGTGGTGTTCTACAAACTGTGAACTTGCTCTTTCCCCTTTAACCAACAAGTTATTGTGACGATTTCACAGGAAATAATGTTGCAGCGAGTGATGTCTCAGATAGCGTCAGTAAAGAAGGACATGATCATCCTGGAAAAGAGCGAGTTCTCTACTTTACTGGCAGAGAACGAGGTCAGTGTTTGAAGTCACTTTAAGAGAAATCTGGTGACTTCGCCCTCTTGATTACGTTCCCGTGGCAGCAACTTTGTGGCTAACAAGGCAGGACTCCCATATCTATGAATGGAGAGTATGGGTGTAACGATATTCCGAGGCACGTAATTTCACAACTATATGCATCATGGAGCTGAAAGACGGATTGTCAACTCAATGTACTAATCTTTCATTTACACACTTTAACCACCAGGGGACAGAATCATCAATCCAACTTTGCTTGATTGGCATTGAGTTGACACCATATTGACACTGAGGTTCACTTGGATCCAATGTGTAGTGCCAAGTAGCACATAGCAGCCAATAAGATTGAAATAGATGAAAAGCTCTGATGCCTGTTGTTAAATTAGTCAGAGGCCAAACAACTCTGGAGAATGCATTTGCAGCTCCATGTGATGTAATGCAGCGCATTGGAATATAAATAAATTTTAAATGGTTTTATTTACACAAGCATCTGGTTTTTTAAACTGATTTATTTCATGAGCCGTTGTATTATTTTCACTTAAAACGAAACAAAGAAAAACTAATAGAAGACACTAATGTGTGGCGGCACGGTGGCTCAGTGGTTAACACTGTTGCCTCACAGCAAGAAGGTCCTGGGTTCGATTCCCGCCTGGGGCACTGTTGGCACCGTGCTCCGGTGTGGAGTTTGCACATTCTCCTCGTGTTCGCATGGGTCTCCTCCAACATAAGGACCCTGACTAAAAACATGCAGAACACTTCCTGTCCTGTCCTGTCCCTGACCACAGCATGGACCCACCACCTGGAATTCCGGGCAGCCAACAAAGTGAGGGCTGCCCACTGCTCCTGGCTGGAAGGAGGGATAAAGGAGGGAAGGAGGGATAAAAGCAGAGACTATATCTCATCATTCGCCACTCCTGCATGTGTGTGTGTGTGTCACCCTCCGCATGTGTGTGGTAAAAATGTGTGATTAATAAATAGGTAAACTTGAAATTGTTCTACTTACAGGGACAATTCCATGGGAAAGATTTTACTTACTTACTTTTAATCCTTAATGACCCAACTTTTCACTCTAAATCTTTGTTTCAGAAAATCAAGATACAGCTATTACAGCTAAAAGTGCAACTTGCGGTGAGTCGAACACCATTCATTTTCTAATGTCTAAGTATCACGGCTACTGTTTCTATTCATATGAAAGTGGTGTTTCCTCTTTGATCCTCATGAAGACTCTTGTGTTTTTGTTTTATTACTTTAGCCCAGTAGATCTGATCTGATTCAGCTGTGCATTCAATGCGCATCTCATTCCATTCACAGGATATAATGAATAAAGTGCGTTCTGACACAATTATGGATATGAACTTGGAGAAAAGCCGCGCTAAGGAAATGGTGAGTTGAACCCGTCCATTTTCATGACAAATTAAGATTAATAATAGTTTATAGACTATAGATAGAAAATAAATACCTCTGGATGTAGAACTTCCTAAAACACTGATGTGGTTTTCTTTTTCCTTTTCTCTTTTCAGAAAGCAGAGCATGACAAGAGGCTTTTAGAGACTCGAACAGAGATCATGGAAATGGTATGTTTATACATAAAGGCATGTTTTTGAATTATGTTGTTTGGAAAATAATAATGCATTTTGATTTTGTGCCTTCACTAGGGCATATTCAGTTATGGTTATTTGTTATTTTATGGATTCAGGCATTGTTATTTTATAGGTTATATTTGCTAGGAAAATTGTTCTGTGACCTAACAACATTTTCTCTGTCTACTCACACTATAACGCATGAAATTAACTACATTCGCTCAATTTGTTTCTTCACCCATCTCATGAGACGTGGCTCAATTTTGAACATGACATTTAATTGTCCCCTATGTGAGACTCATTCCTCTGAGCCAGGAAGCCAAATGGAAGATTTTTGTTTTTTAAACAATTTTTAAACAAATGAATAACACAACCAGAATTCCACTTGTCGCTTACTGTTTCAGAATGCAGAGCAGGATCGCCATTTGACGCAGACCAACATGAAAATAGACACGGAGGTGGCAGGACTGAAGACCATGTTGGAGTCTCACAAACTGGACACCATCAAATACCTTGCAGGTGGGGGATTGGAATCAGTTGTTGTTATAATTCATCAACCATGTCTACAAAATGCCAACTTTATTAATGTTTTATTAGTTGCATTTCTGATAATGCACCCAAGGGCTTCACAAGATCTAGTTTGACATGCGCCACACCGAGCAGAATGCAATAATGATTAGATGTTGATGTAATTTAACAGACAAAATATATTATTATATTTTTAAAACAAAACAAACTGTATTCTACAAAAAAAGTTTTATATAACATATATAATGTTTTAAAATTGTTATATATAATCCAGTGGCTTACCCACTATTAGGAATGTTTATTATTGCTGTTGAACGATTATTTAAGAGCTTGTTAACAATGTGTTTATATTTAAGTGCAAAAATGGAAAATTACCCTTGTTTTTGTTCTTCCTCTTCCTCTAGGTTCGGTGTTCACCTGTCTCACAGTTGTCTTGGGGTTCTATCGTATTTGGATGTGACGCCGGTTTTGGCGTGCCTTCCAAGACCCCCTTTACACCTGGCATTAACACGCATCCCCGATGACCACTTAAAACAGCTGACTGAGGGGTGGTGTCAGAAGCAAACAAATTTAGAATCGCCAATTACGCTGTTAAGAAATAGCGAACAAATACTTGTTGCTGTTCCTGCTATGATAACGAATGCCTTCGGACAGAGCTCTGAGAGCAAATCTTCCTCTGGACTGTGAGATTAAGGTATTTAAGCCTAGAAACAGAAAATGATCAAATGTTGACTTGAACTGAAAAGACAATGCACAATAGGGGTCAAATAAATCGTAAAACAAACCCCGGTGATAACACCTGATGATATTACCTCACCTGCTCCCCTTCAGGTGACACTCTGACCTTAAATATCTCTTTGACCATCTGTTACAATAGCATCAACACAAGAGTAACTAAAGGTTCAAAGCCATCAAGTATATAACTAATATTCCACAGAGGTTTGGGATTCGATCACCTGATGCGACCAAATCCAATCTAGATACAATCTGGATATGGAGGGATAATGATAATACCATGTGTAAAGCGGGGCTGGTTTGAGGCCACATCCGTGTCGCATACCTTTCCAAAAAACATTTAGATCATGTGACTGTTTATGGGGGGCCACGGTGGAGTGGTGGGTGGTGCTGTTGCCTTGCAACCCCAGGGGCCTGGGCTTGAAGTTTCCCAATGTTTGTGTGTGGGTCTGATGTTGGATCCTACCTTACTCTGCTCCAACTTCACACAACCCCAGTGACCGCCTTGTAAAAATTCCAAAAGCTGTCTGGTCTGGTTTGGAAAAAGACCATTTTACACATCCCACTGCACTGAAATGACATGTGTAACGGTAGCCACTGAAATGAATACTCCGTAAATTGAAGAGACAATAACGATGTTTAAAAATAATAACATTTGAATTGCCTTGGCTGAAATTCTAAAGGAATTTGATAGTATTTATATTGTGCCTGAAGAAGAAGCATACAGGAAGGTATGGGAGATACTCTCTAAAACTGAATATCAAATTATTGGTTTATCAATCTGAATCGTTCTTGACGATGTATGCATGTACTCTCTTCACTGTCGGTTTTAGCATCCTTATCAATGAAATATGACTGTCAATAAATATTTATTTTATATGTAGTACTCTTTCTTTACATGGTTGCTCAAATATGTATGGGGTAGGCCGTATTGCATATTTTTGGGGATTTTTGTTAAAAATGTGAAAGCATCCGACTAGTATAAACTTCATTTTAGAATTTACCAAGTTCTAGTCTATGTCCTTCTGAAGTTCTAAATTGTGTTTTTGATCAGAATTATGGGCATTAGTCCACTATAAATAGTGTGTGTCTTGAAAAGTTGTTTTTCCTCAAAATTAGCATAGGTGTGTGTTTAATCTCAAATACAATAATCTAGATTAGTATATGCTTTACTATTACAGCAACTCACCTGTCTGGACTGATTTGTATCAGTCAAAGGGAGCTGCACACTTTTCTTCACATTCGGCATCCATCTGGACAGATGAAAATAAAGGAGGATTCTTCCACGACTCTGTCAGCACTACATTGTTTCCTACACCACAATATAAAACAACAACATACATATTCAAAGACAATATCTCCTGCAGTTTTTGGGAAGTTTTGTAGCTCGTTCCAAGCCGACGGGCCAGAGAACTGAAAAGCTTTTCTGCCCAACACTTAGTTCCTTGCGGATTTCCATCAAAGTGAGCGTAGGCCATAGATATTGTTTGACCTTTGACAAAATAGCTACATAGGCACTATGGGAGTTGACCTTATGGCCTTATAGATAAAAGTGTGAACATGATTTAGTTCCTCGCTGCTCAAGAGGGCCAGTCCACTCCCAAATAGAGGCCACAAAGTTACCATAACCTTGTAAATTACTGTGACGCTACATCTACCGTTATATGAGGGCACTGGATATGAGTATAAGTGCTTCTACTTGTAAAACTTGGAGTACATTTCAGAGCAAGCGCTTACATACTTTTACTGAAATAGAAATCTCTACGTGTTTTACACATAAAGACCACTAAAGGGTTCAGTCAGGTTCAGTGACAACGTTCAATGTTCTTGACAAAATTAATATTGTTTATGTTTCACCATCTTAAAGCACATGTGGTGTTCAGTTATGATCAGCGGGTTTGAGGCACCGAGTCGTAACAGGTCAGGCTGTGCCTTTCGCAGATCAGCTGCAATCAAACCTGTCATCATTTCTCTGAACCAGAAGGATCGGCTTCTGTACCGAACCATGTGATGTCTCGTATGAGATTAGTAACGATGTCAGTGACGGTTGTGTGTTTGTAGGTATGTTCGCGTTAACTTCAGGGTTTTGTAATATATCCAGGAGCGGTGCATTGTGGAATGTGAGCTGTGGCGGGGGATGTGTTTCCATCCAAGGGTGCTGCTCTTTTTTGTGATTGTTCATCCATATCGACAGTCTACTCACCACAACTAGCGGCGCCGCTTGATCAAATTCACTTCTAGCATGTGCCTAATCTTTTCATTCTTAGTGGGAAAGGTGGACCCCCCCACCGGCAACAGAAACAGCATATAGCGGAGCGTTTACGTAACGCAAGTGCATAGTATCTTATAAAGTTACGGCTGAATAAAGTATCAACTATGAGATTTGTCATCAGAAAAATAACGAAATAATCTCACGGATTACCACTTTAAGCGGGTAATTTATTGATATCTATGTCGATACTGTATCTCTGATCGCTGCTGAGGTGAGATTCTGTCCCACAATGCACCGCTCCTGAATATATTTCAGGTTCTGACGCTTTATTTCTTCACAGAAGTTGAGGTACACGTACGGGGATCCCCTGTAAAAGTAAAACTTACAAATACGAGTGTGGTGGTGCGAGTAAACGGACCTAAAAACACGCAACCCTCAGTTGTAAGGTTATTAATCTCATACAAGACATCACATGGATCTAAGGGAACTCAGATCCTTCTGGTTCAGAGAAATGATGACAGGTTTGCTCACAGCTGATCTGTGAAAGGCACAGCCCCACTTGTTACGATTTGGTGCTTCAAACCTTCTGATCACGACTGTTGGATGGAATCTCAGATGCCTGAATTATCCTGTTAATGTAATCATGCATGGATCACATGCAATTAAGTAGTCCTTTTTTGGGAGCTGGCGGTAGAGCGGATGTCCATGGGTGTAGACCAGGTATCCTTTAGGTTCTCTGGTCGGCTGGCAAGAGAATTATAAATTCAGAATCGTATCAGATCTGTTATCACTGGAGAATACAAGCGAGAGTAGAGAATATTTAGAATTAAGAATTAATTAATTAATTCAAATTTATTTTATGTCAAAAACATGTCTAATCCACAGAGATTTCTGAATAACACAGATCAGCTAAGAACGCAAACTGACTACTACTAAAATTCCCAATTGGAACTCTGCCTTATATACAGTACGTTTAATTTGAATACCGTAGCCATGTAAAAAGTAGACACTTCTCACTAGAATTACAGTGGCTTTTTCCTTTGTCAATTAGACATCTGCAATAAAAGGCAGGTAAACAAGGGGGCATCACAGTAAATATATCAGTTCCCAACAATCTCATGTATGTAGGAGTGTGAATAAATGTCAAGGCGGACCAAGTATTAAGTGATAAATCCTGCATTTTAAATTCCACATGGTATGCACCTCATGATCAGAGGGTTCGAGGCACCAAGTTGTAACAGGTCGGGCTGTCAGCTGCAATCAAATCTGTCATCACTTCTCTGAACCAGAAGGATCTGATTCTATACGGAACCCTGTGATGTCTCGTATGAGATTAGTAACGATGTCAGTGACGGTTGTGTGTTTGTAGGTCTGTTCGCTTCAACTTCAGTGTTTTGTAATATATCCAGGAGCCAGGGGCGGCGCCAGAATCTTTTTGTTGGGGGTGCTAAGGGGATGCTTTATAGTTCTGGGGAGGTGCTCATGAAGTTTTGACATCCGTGGAGGTCACGCGAGTGCAGACTGTGGCTGTAAAGTTTGGACGGGGGCTCACACATTTTTTTGTTTCGTTCAATTAGGAAACAGAGGAAAATAAATACATCTAAAGTAAAAACACGCACTTTTATTTGTTTTATTTGGAGAAACGGGAAATGGGGACGCGCAACGGAGCAGAGATCGCTCCCTCTCCATTAGGCTACGCATTTACGCCACTGCTCTACAATTGCCTGATTTACAAATTATCAGTCTTAAATCAATTTAAAACTTTAAATGATTGCCAGACAGCGGTTATTTCGAATTGAAAGTGTTTAATGAAAATGTAAAATTGTAAGGAAATCCTTGGCGGATCCTGATGGGGCTAAAGCACCGGCAAGCACCGGCGTAGCACCGCCACTCTCAGGAGCGGTGCATTGTGGGACAAAATATCACCACAACAACGCCCATAGATACAGACATAGATATCAATAAGTGACACACATGGTAAACCGTGAGATTATTTAGTTATTATTTGGTTGAAAAATCTCATTGTTGATACTATATTCAACTGGTACTTTGAATGGAATTCTGGGACTTGAAGTGTCATGCATCCACCACACAGATTATTTCATGGATTATCACTTTAATGCTAATTCCAATAACCTAACCGTTCACAAGAGAACGCAAAAACGATTTTAAACGTTCACATAAGCATTCCAGGCTAGTAGGGGGCGATAAAACTTTATGTCAAACACCACAGAAGAACATTGGGAGCGTGCGCGTTGATGGGCTTCTTCTTCAGCGAAGACACCGTGGCGAAATATAAAGGAAAGAGCGATTCATTGTTTCCCATTGTTTCGAAAACATGGGCCCATTGTTCCGAAGTGCGCCAGATCCCCGATGACGCCATTCTGCATAATAATTAGCCATGTGCTTAAATGGAAGATTGTGAAAAAAGGACAGATGAAGAAATTGTAAATAAATTGTAAATAAATGTTGACTTTCCTGCTCATCTTTACTCACCCTCAAAAAGGTGGACGCTCAGAAGACCAAATAATAATAATAATAATAATATTAAAAAAATAATAATAATAAGGCTCTGGACCAGAGACTCATAATAATAAAAAATAATAATAATAGTGACTTCAAAGGCAAAACGTTGTTGCCTTTAGCCAGAGCCTTTAATTTCATTATTATTTACAATTCATTCTGATGTGCTGGAGATAAACAAAAAAGTAAATTAATAATAAGGAAATGTCCTAAACAAATAAAACTATAATTTAAACAAACATTCCAAATAATAATTATGATGAAATGAATCGACTTTGAAGAAAATTTATCTTTCTTCATCTGTCCATTGTTCATGTTTATGCGGAATGTCGTCATCGGGGACCTGGCGCAATGGAAGATATGTCTCTATCCTTCTTCGATTCGGAACAATGGGCCTTTGCTTTCGGGATAACCAATGGGTTTTCGGTCCAACGGTACATTTTTTGGACTAATGGTCCTTCGGAACAATGGCATGGCACCGGATAATGTTGGCTGGGAGTCATGCCAACGCAAGTATTCTAGCTGCATTTCTAGAGCAGTATAGCCCTGGATGAAATGGAAAATGCAGGAAAGGACATTCCTCAGCAATTACAATTGCGTTCTCGAAATTGTCCCACCAGCTGCTAGATCAACCCAGTCTGATCCAAAATCGATGTCGGTGGCATACTTTGAACCGCAGAGAGAGTGCAGTGTATTTATACGAGTCCACAACGCCCTGTAATGATGAAGTAACGCTAACTTGTAAACATGAATTTATACCTAACAGTACTAGCCACAAGTAAACACACATTAACACTGGTTAAGGTGTGTTTAAAGGTGGTAAAATCAAATTAAACTTTTACCAAATCCTGCACTGAAGTACTATACGGCAAGCAGTACTTATACCGAAAATATACCGTCCAGTTTGTCTAATACTGTCGCGATAGCGGATTCAAAACACCGTTCCACGTCAGCGGAAGCCATCTTGGTAAGGTGCCTCAACCTTACCAAGATGGGGTGGAAATCTGTTTGAATGGGAGGGGGGCCGGGCATATCTGCCAGAGCAAATGAAATATGAGTGCGCAGATTTGTGTGGTTCCCAGGCTACCAAAGGTGCTAACACCCTATTGTTATTAGCACCCTAATAAGATACCCTAACACCCGCACAGGGAATTACTGGCAGAATTACAGGCCCACCGTGGAGCTCAGTCCACAGTGGGCCGAGTGTAGTCTGTCCGTCCGACCTCGTCCGGCGCACAGCTCCGCGCCCGCTTGTGCAGTAGCACCGCAAAAAGATAGTTTGCCGGCGGCGCTGCCTTTTGCGCCTAATTTCGGGCACGTGCAATTCTTTCCCAAACATTTTCGTTTTCCATTACGTCCGGAACTTCAACGGTAAAGGGTAGGTAATAGCGCGTCGACCCGGGTGTCATGTTTCCACCGCTGCCGATCGGAGCTGGAGCCGATAAATACCAAAAACCTTTCCCGCCAAAGAGAAAAGCCACCACCAACACCTTGACCCCCGGGGTAGTTCTAAGCCTGGCGGCAGGCGTCGGCTATCCGCCGAGGTTGTTCATTGTGTCTGTCTGGTCGACCTCGCCAAGCGTCACAGTATTATCAAACTGTTGCTGTCATTTTCAATATCCCTCCTCTCTCTCTCTACGGCGACATCGACACGTCTGGGGCGCTTCACCGCGCGGCCGGCGGCGCGTTTGAATGCGACCCGATCTCCATTTGACGCAAATGCAAATGCACCATAATCGCCATCATGTAGAAATGCGGTCGCATAGATGTATGAATCGAGATCGCGAAGCAGGAGGAGGTCGCTCACTGCTTGAATAAATAATACTGTTTTGGTGTTTAAAAGCGACTTTCAATAAATTAAATAATAAGTAATTTATTGAAAAGTCAAGCGGATGCAAAGTAGGAAGATAGTTTACGATAACGTTATATTACACCATTGGTGATAAAAATCTGGATTTCTTGGATTTCTTCTTGGACGCTAACTCGCCGGCTAGCTCGTCCATGACGCGATGAAACAAAATCAAGGAAGGACGCCTGAGAAAACACCGGTGAGAAAAAAGAGAAACAGGGAGGGAAGTGATGTCAGATCTCCAATCTCCTCAGTATTAGTTAATCAATTCCTGTAACAATTGTTGATTGTGTATTGTTTGTTTATTTGGTAGGATCCCCGTTAGCGGAGCCCTACAGCACGGCTAGTCTTCCTGGGGTCCACGTTTAAAAACATACATACTTTATGTTACGCTAACATACTAAACATTACAGTCTTGTTGTTTGTTCTTGTTCTACATTCACTAAATAAATAATACTCTAAGCATCGTGTCCCACTTTGTGCCGTGATGTTTGGAATATTTAAATTTGAATATTTAAATTGAATTTTATAAATTGAAATTGTCGACAACCCGAGCGCATGTCCGCCAACCCGAGCGAGCAGTGCGCATGCGCATGCCTATGCGGCGCGGGACCGACGACGTCATCCGCAAAAATGGCGGACATGTCATATTATTCTCAGTGGAAAGTGCAATATTTTAGGATAGTTTCGGCATTAAAGTGCGTTTTGATGACATTTCTAGCGAGAAATGTGCGTTTTGTTTTCATAATCTTCGTTCGGTGAATGTATATGATCTTTAGTTTGTTAGTTATCACGAGGATTCTTTCAGGTCTCGCAAGGTTTTCTATCGTTGCTATGGTGGTTGCTATGGACACCCGGAAGTAAGTTCCTCACTGTCAGAGAAGGGTCCAGCTGCGGCCTTGCAGACACTACAAAACACGCCCCCCTACAAAACACGCCCCCTGCAAAACACGTCTTCATCAACATTCTATAGTTTTATATATATTTATATATTATTTGGGTTGTTGGATGTATTACGATTTGGCTGTTTTTAATTTTTGTGCATTTTAATACATTAAATATTAGGCTTGCTAACTTCTTTATACCATTTTGTCTTATCAGTGAGAAACAACTATTTGTCCGTTACCTGAGCAAGGAGTTTGAGTGAAGAAGCAGAAGAAACGCTCCTGGATGACTTTTCTGTTAATTTTATTTTAAGGTAAATATTTTAAAGGTTTGGGTATTGGAAATGTGTTTTTTATTCATATGGTTGTTTTGTAAATGTATAAAAAAGATATTCATTCTATTTCAAGTTGTATTTTATACTGTGTGCAATATGTGCAGTTAAAATGTTTTTGTCTTTTTTTAAGCATAAATCTTTAAAAATGTTATATTTTCCATTGTAAAGGTTGTTTGATGGAATAAATATATAGCTGGGCCAGCTGGCCAGGAGTTGCACTATTAAAAATAGTTTAATAATCTCCAGCATTTCCTTTTTTAATGTTTGAGTTTTATTGTCCAATTTCAGAAGGATATATTAGATACACATATACATACCTAGATGGATGGATTGCAGGGTTCTTATGGGTATTTTCCCCATTTACCAAAGATGGTGATGTTTATTACTTTTAAAATTAAAATTCACCCATTTGTTCAACTCTCCCATCTCACCTCAATGTGGAAGCTTTAGTTTCTTGTGTTACTAATTCCATTTGCTATACCTCATAAACTGTTTCTTTCCATTTATTCGTTTCTGGTGTTTGTGGACTAAGCCATCTTTTGTCATTCACATTAGAGCACAAATTATAAGTATTAAATATGTATATCTAGATGCCTCAGTGGATGGGGGCACAGGGGGAGTTCCAAGGATCAGGTTTACTGGATTTATGAAATGTGCTCGTATATGGATTCCATTATCTTATCAACTTGATCCCAAAATGCCCTCAAAACCGGAGAGGGCTGTGCACACTATTCACGTCAAATTGATGTTTGTTTCACCCTGTGACTCGCCCCGTACAGTTGCGCCGGTAGCAGAGAGCCCCATCCCCGTCCCGGAAGCAGCTCCGGGAAGCGGCGAGGTCCATGCAAGGGGCGATGTAACTTAGGTGTACATTATATTTGCATTTGTAACGTAGACTGTTATTGAAACGTGACCGATAAGGTTTGAATTTGACAGATAAAATAAATTCTTGGACCTGGAAGAAAAAATCTGGGCGAGTTTTACGACAGCGGTGTAAAAGTGCAATTACACTTAGAAATTGTAAGGCCACCAAATACCAAAAGTTACAAAATGCTGCTGTAGGTGAGGAGGTAATTAGATTTATAAACAACTTATAAACCAAAGCATACAAGTAAGACCTCATGAACCTGCAAGAGACCAGCAACTTTGCTGGCGGTGTGTCGAAATAATATGCTGGTGCAGTGCAATTTTGGTATCCATTTTGGTATAAACTCAGGCCTGCGCCCTCTGCCCGCTCAGACCAGGTCTAAGTGCAAACACTGGCACAGCAAGCCATTTTTATGGATGCTTAAGTTAGTTTCTTAATATTAATTTATCATAATGTTATTATTTATACCTCTTTGTATTACGTCCTTTATACTTTCTGTATTTTATCCATGACACTTGCTTTTTTTAAATTCTGTTTTACATTATTATGTAATTTGTTATAACCATTCAGATTATCCCCACCTTTATTTACTCATTTTATTTATTTATTTATTATTTTATAATAATAATAATAATAATAATAATAATAATAATAATAATAATATAGTATTATAATATTGTAGAATAATTTATTAATATTCTTATATCATATGTTCAAATCCCCTCACCGGGTTTTATCTTACTCTATTATACTGTTATTACACCTAATTATTCCATTATATAACATTATATATAATATAATATATAACATTTTTATTCAAATCCCCCGCCGGGTTTTCTTCTTTTATATTATTATATACAAATAAAATGTATATTGTTTATATCTATTTAAATTGCCCCACCAGGTTAATTTATTTTTCCACTTTTTTTATATATGTATGTACCTTAAAAAATATTATATTTTTTATTTACATCTTTTTTTATTATTAAAATTTTTTTATTATAATTTTATTTTCCTCATTCTCCAATCTAATCCAATAACCCTTATCGGATTTCTATTATAGATTTTAGAATATTATTTCATTTATACTACCTTATTTTATGATATATATTACCTTATATTATACTATATTCCATTTTATTTTTATTTTTTATTTTTATATAGGTATAATTCTTATATCGGTATAAAGGACGTAATACAAAGTGGTATAAATAATAACATTATTATGAATGAATATTCCTGTAAGAAACTCCAGGATCTGCAACGGATCTCCCATGAATGTGAATGCCCTGAGTGACATGCGCAGTGGCCAGTACATTGTTTTCGTACGAGGCGGACCGGAAGTGACGATGTCCCCTGAATCATCCAATCAGAGACGACCCTCCTCGTCAATAGGACCTACCTTTTCCAGTAGGAGTTACGTAATGTGGCTGCGTTTTCTGATTTGGTGTTGTGTTTTGTGTGTTGTTGCATTTTCTGATTTGGCGTTGTGTTTTGTGAGTTGTTGCGTATAGTTATTTGGCGTTGTGTTTTGTGTATTGTTGCATTTTCTGATTTGGTGTTGTGTTTTGTGAGATGTTGCATTTTCTGATTTAGTGTTGTGTTTTGTGTGTTGTTGGTGCGTTTTCTGATTTGGCATTGTGTTTTGTGAGTTGTTGCGTATAGTTATTTGGCGTTGTGTTTTGTGTATTGTTGCGTTTTCTGATTTGGCGTTGTGTTTTGTGAGTTGTTGCGTTTTCTGATTTGGCGTTGTGTTTTGTGTGTTGTTGTGTTTTGTTATTTGGCGTTGTGTTTTGTGAGTTGTTGCATTTTCTGATTTGGCGTTGTGTATTGTGTGTTGCTGTTGCGTTTTGTTATTTGGTGTTGTGTTTTGTGTGTTGTTGGTACATTTTTTGATTTGGCGTTGTGTTTTAGTGTGTTGTTGCATTTACTGATTTGACGTTGTGTTTTGTGTGTTGCTGCGTATTGTTATTTGGCATTGTGTTTTGTGAGTTGTTGCGTTTTGTTATTTGGTGTTGTGTTTTGTGTGTTGTGTTTTCTGATTTGGTTTTGTGTGTTGTTGGTGTGTTTTCTGATTTGGTGTTGTGTTTTGTGTATTGTTGCATTTTCTGATTTGGTGTTGTGTTTTGTGTATTGTTGGTGCGTTTTCTGATTTGGCATTGTGTTTTGTGAGTTGTTGCGTATAGTTATTTGGCGTTGTGTTTTGTGAGTTGTTGCATTTTCTGATTTAGTGTTGTGTTTTGTGTGTTTTTGG
>OMKR01095786.1:0-19716 GCA_900302355.1 Cyttopsis rosea
GTGGAGGGAGGAGGAGGGGGGAGAGGAGGAGGAGGAGGATGGAGGGGAGCGGGAAGGGAGGGAGGCAGAGTGGCATTAGGGCGGGTTCTGGTGAGTTTAGGAGGAGACAGGAAGGAGAGATGTAGAGGAGGGAGGGGGTTACAGGAAGTGCAGTGTCAGGCAGGGGCAGTGATTGGTCGATGTGGGACCCACTGGCTCTTCTGACTGGTCACTTTTGGTCACCAAATAAACCCTATTTTTGTTACTGCCATCTTGCTGTGAAATTGATTCAAAGAGCATGCATGTTTTAGAAAATTAAGTCATTCATAACACATCTGAGGTCTCGGGCAAGGGTAAACCTTAAGTATCAACATTTGTTGAAGTTACACATTGACGAGTCAAACAAGATGTACATTCCTTAAACAAAAGCCCAAATGTGCGCAGAAAAATACACAACACATCCTTTGTAGGAGTGTCAGTGTCAGTAAAGAACACCAACACATCTTAATCTTGTCATAATCAGTCATAAATACGAGACAAAATAATCAGATTGTTTACATTTGTAAGAATTATTACTGGCGAACATAGAATCAAACACTCTACTGTAAAAGCTAATCATCATTTGTATGCAATCCATATTTTCCACCTTCCTTTTGTTCACACATGAAACCATAGAAAGCTTGCTCCAAATAAAAATAATAATAATATTGACTTCAGTACTTCTAGCTGACCAATCAGAATCAACAGTGCTGGCAGTTGGCTGCTAGGCGGAGGGTCGGTCCAAGGCCTGGTGGATGAAAGGGGGTTTTGAGCAGATGAAGCATTCGCCCCAGTCTCACTTTACCGTCAGCAGGGAGAACAGGCGGTCAAAGCTAGAGGCTTTGAACGCCCTTTCCAGCCAAACCTCACGATATCCGTTCAGGAAGTAATTATTATTTTTGTATCTGAGGGAGGTTGGTGTGGTGTTATGCAAGAGAACAACACAGAAGAGAGAATGCTGTTAGGGACGTGATGGAAGGGGGTCAAACAGGGGCACACAGTCAAGAAATATGCACCACCACCCCACCCCAATACAACTGGCTGACCGCTTGTTACATCCAGTTAGATTGAGAGAAGGCGGTTTTACAATTCCTGCACGTCAATATTTCATTTATTGACATTTTGACAGTGGGTTTGGGGAGGCTCACCTGGGCAGGTTGTAGAGCGGGGCCATGCGGAAGCAGGCCACCACGGCACGCTTACGCTGTTTGGAGAGCAGCTTCTGCAACACACACTTCTTATTCCTGAGAGGCTGCTCCACCTTGGCCACGGGGAACACATCACAGTTAGATCACTTAATGTTACGTTGAAACTACAAAAACAATGCCATTGAAAACTATTTGTAGGAGTCGCTGTTTGTTTGTTTGCTCAAGTCTATTGATGATCCTACGAAAAGCATTTACCATAATCACTTTGTTTTCCTCTTTGATTTACATGTTTCGGTTTGGAGCTTGGGCTTGAACCGCCTGCGAGCTTATTGCAGAAGTGTTGGCGCTTAAATATCCCTTATAATCCTTATTTGTGTGTGTCTCTGTCTTTTTACCTGCTCCAGGTAAAACACTGCAGCGGAGATGCTCTGGACTCTATCCACAGTGTGGTCAGAGTCTGCTGGCTCTTCACTCTTCACCACCACGTCCCTGTACAGGTTCATCTGCCACTGCACCGCTGGGTCATCAGACTGCAGCACAACATTATATCATATCACGTGCATCACATGTTTTATTATGACTACTAAACTGTGTAACACCAATGGAAGTGAAGGAATAAAATATGTCACTGTATGAAATGAGTGTTGTTATGTGATGCTACTTCCACACGTGGCTTACCTTGTCTTGAAGATGGAGATTCTGACGCAAGTGGTCCTTCACTTCATCGTCTGTGTCTTTCTATGTTGGCAGAGGATATTAGAGGAATAATAATATAATACCTTACTAGACATCTAGTAATAGACGTCATCATATTAAATACTTATTTTTAGGCATTAACAAAGTTAATCATTAGTCCACAGAAGGACCTGTACAACAAAAAATGTAATGTCCCTGATAAGAAATGAAATGACACTCGATGATGATCAATGTGTCCAATGTATCCACAGGCTCACCAGATTGTAGCGCATCTTGGCCAGGGAAATGAGCTCCTGGTCACCTGGCGTGCACATGTTGAGGCCGACAGGCAACATCTTCTTCAGGGCGGCCACGATTAGGGAGGTCTGGATGGAGTAGTACTCTCCACGACGCCGCTTGTGTTTCCTCTCCTGGTCCCCACCTGACTGCAAAGGGGAATGTTCTGTATGATTCTCCATGTAGCTTGCACAAAGTACATTGGTTGCTTAAGATAAAAGCTGCCTGATAACAACTGCATGGACTGCAGTTGCATGACAGTTGCCGAGGATGTTAGAACCTGACAATTTGATTCCAGTGACTTCATCCAGGATCCATAAACAGCATTGAGCAGACCCTGGAAAGAGGCAGGCACCCGCTGTCCCAAATTGGCCACACCTTGGCTTCAGAGGTTGCCAAGATTAAGGTTCTCCTCCTTAACCTCGAACAACCATCTTATGCCCAACACAATTTCTTCAGTTCCTATGCCCTATCAATTTCTCCTTGTAAGGCACAGTCCACTGAGTTTCTCTCATCACTATCCTTGGCCAAGAACCAGCCTGATGGAGATTGTCCGCCCACTAGAACTTCAGACCTCCTTTGGCAAGAGGACAATCAGTCATCCGAGGAACTGTTGCCAATTCCTTGGATGTTGACGTTTTTAACAGTCTCGGCTAGACAGGGAACTTTCTGCCTCTACAATCAAAGTGTACATTGTCACATAGAGGTAGGTAAGAATACTCTGGTTCCCACAGCCGTGTTAGTTGCCTTTCTTGCAGTCATCAAATCCATAGAACTGTAATTGCAGAACTCTTATTATAAGTTCGTTATAAGCAATCAGTTTGCCAAAAACATTTAATCATTAATTTTCTTGAAGACTGTGCGTGCTGAATCAACATTAGGGCACAAGGTTTGTCATAAATCAGCAAAAGACTAACTTCTCTAGGCTGTGGACCTGAAGAGCTTTGCTTCAGTGAGAGCAACCCCTTCAAAACAGCAAGAGAAGGAAATAAAATCACTTGCTGGCTCTGCCAAAACAAATAAACATCATATGTTCACCATGACAGCTCCGCAAGTAGCTGCTGGCCCACACACTGACAGCACAAGATAAATGGGCAAGCATCCATATAAACCTGAGAATGTCTGCGTGAAAGCAAGCCATTTATCAAAACTACACATATACAGCTCAATTAAACAAGCCAAACTAATAAAGCTGGCGTTCAGAGTGTGTCACGGCAATAAGTTCAGGGTGTTCAGTGCATCAGTCCAGCTATCGATACAAACCTACAGCATACTTCCGAAAAAAAAGCGCTTTCGCCACATTTTTTTTCATTAGCAAAGTCTACAAAAATGGCAGGCCTTGAAGCGCTCGGGGTTTTCCATCAGTGAAAGTGAGACGTTTTGGACGTGCGTCTGCAAAGTGCTGACATAGTGAGAGTGGAGAGAGGCAGAAAAGGAAGATAACCGAGCTGAATTCCCATGGCTCATCACAAAGTGGCAGACATCTCAGCGTCCCGTTTCACGTCGTTGAGACACAATGACGGTCAATTTTTCTCTATATTCCGAATCATTTTAACCATAACATATGCAGCTGGTTTAATGGTAAATGCTTCTACAAGATTAAATTCATCTAAATAATTTACACCAAAACTCTTTCTTCTCGCTCGCTGTGTCTACCGAGTACGTGGGAGAAGATATGCTCCATGCAATGCATAACAAACTTTAATTCTTTTTAGCCATATATACGATGATACAGACATAGTAGTTTTAGTATTTTAAATGTGTTACCTTGGACAAGTGACCTTACCTTGGACATCTTGGTCCTGCCCTCTCCGGTGAGGAAGCCCAAGTTGTTGATTTCATTCTGGACCACAAAGTTCTGCTCCTCCCTTTTAAAGTTCTGAGTCCAAAAGATGGGGAGAGAAAACATTCATAATCAGATAGACAGTTTTAGGATTTTTTTTTTAACTGAAAAAATACATTGTAAAGATTGTCTCTCATTAGAACAGGTGAGACATACGTGTGATTTGCACCAGAGGATGAAGATCTCGGCGACCATCCTGAAGAGATCAGTGGAGTCTCCATCAGGCTCCTTCAGCCATCTGCACCTGGTGGTCAAAGTTGAATCTATATTATACAGTGGTTAGTGCTGGAGACACCGGGACGTTTTATTATATCCATCACTCAGCTTTAGCAATGTAATTGTCTCTCAAGGGGAAACAAATCTACAATTACATCATGGTTGGGGGGTGGCCAGTGCAGTCCCTGTTTAATTTTATCACTTTATGTCATTCCAACGCTAGTTACACTTGCAGCTGTGTAGGACCCACCTGTTGTTATCTACGTAGCGTATGAGCATGGGGTAGAAGGCGTAGAGGTCCCTGCACAGCACAGCAAACTCATCCAGGATCAGCAGCTCGGCCTCCTGGTTGTCACCCTTACTGTCTGCCTTGAGCAGCTCCTCTTCAGCTACAACCTTTGTTTATGGAAACAATCAATCGACACAACGTTTTTGGATCATTACATACAACAGTTTTACTCGATGATTCATCCTCCAGTCGTGGTACTGCAGGAGGAATAAAGTCATATGTTTGGTTTCATACATTATATACAGTATTAACTTCAAAACCACCTTTAATTCTCGTCTCGTTACCTTGACTGTCTTCTTCTTTAGTTTCTCCAGCGTGGGCAGGAAGTGGCTCCTCAACAGGTCAGCCGCAGCTTTGCAGATGATTGGCTGCGAGTAGACTGCAGAGACAGACATTGTGCACATGAGTTTAATGGACACCATTTAATTGATGGGGGCACAAATATAATTTGCTGAAATATTTCCTCCTCAAATTTCAGTTTACTTAATTTGCCAAGTTCTTTAGTATTGTCCATGGGATTCTTTTTTATAAATTCTCCAGAGCAGCCATTTTTTGTTGCTTGGTCATTTGTGGACTCTATTATTCTTGTATGCTAAAAACAGGACCATTTCAATCCAACTCAAATATCCCTGTAAATATATCTTCCGAGCTTTGAGTCTGTGCCGCGCCCACCTGCGATCCTCTTCATCCAGGGAGCATCGTCGATGGCCAGGTTGTTGTTGAGGATCTTCAGGATGTTTCCCAGGATAATGCTGAGGTGGTCCGACGCCACCATGGTGCAGCATTGGGCCCCGGCCGCAGAGTTGTCCGGACCCTTCTCCCACCAGTAGGACAGATAGTTGCACAGCATGGGAAGGATCACCTCAATCACCTGAGCAGGGGGCAGAAGGACGAGATGATATTGACTGTTTTAACCATTTAGTCTATTGATTTATCTTTTTTTCCTCACAACATGTTTAATTTCAAAAGATAACTGCATCCAGTTTGATTTGATTTTATCCTGATCGAAATGACTCAATATTTGAGAGAGGTTTCTGTTCTATAAAACGATTTGTGTGGGAGGGGGAGGTGGTAAAAATGTAGCCATGTGAAACCATTTACAATTGAAATGATTATGATTACCATTTTCTGGGTGTCTCATCTGGATTGCAGTTCAAATATCCAATGTTCGGATCGACCACACCCACCTGCGGCATGTCGGTGTAGCGAGCCCCAGATTCTGAAATGTCCTTGATGTCCTTGAGCAGACCGTCAAGTCGAGGCATCTCCGGACAGATCTCCTCCACCGTGTCCGGCATACTCAGGACTAGACAGATCATAAACCGGGCCTGGTGAGACATCTCCAACCACAAGCTTTATGACGTGATATGATTTGTGTTAGTAGTGAGTCCCAGAGTATGACAATTAATAATACATAATATACTCACTGGCCCTCTCCCGGGGGGTCTTGGTGTTGAAGACGGACAGTGGGTTGTAGGCGTTAAGGTGGGGCTCCAGGAATGCCACCGGCATGGCTGCCACAAGGGTTGCCAAACACTCCCCCAGAGCCGGCAGGTGCCTGAAAAAATGAGAAGAGAAGTAGTAGAGAAAAAATGTATTTCCCTGAATCCCACAGGAATGTTTGACACCAAAATTATTGTTGGACTCAAACATTAATGAATATGCATGGAGGTCTTCCTTAATTAAAGTACTTTGTTTAAACTTTATTTAGACCTGAATAATCTGTCAGTCCATAATTAGACATATTCTTTTGTACTCTGGAGCCGCCATTACCTTGTATCCAAATGATGGAGCTAGAAAGAAAGCTGGCTGGGTTGACAAGTAGTTTCGTGAGAAGTAGCTAATTATAACTACTGTCATTACAGTGCTAGTATGTTTTCACATGAAACACGTAACATGTTGAGTAGAACTAGAATTCAGTACTTAAAGGAATAGTTCACATCTTTTGAAGTGGGGTTGTATGAGGTACTTATCCATAGTCAGTGTATTACCTGCAGTAGATTGGGGTCTGCGCACTCCCAGTTGGGAGAAGCAGACAGGACTGCCGGCACGTAAGCTAAGGAATGTATTGCTGCAGACGGAGTCAGCAGCAAAACGTATTTTAGCCACCTAAAAAAAGGCTCACTAAAAACATCAATATCACGTGTACGCTATATTTTGAGTCTATATTTTCACTGCTTTATCTTGCCATCAGACATTGCTTTCATTTGGCACTACATTTTCTCAACCATAGAACATAGAACTAGAATACGTTTTGCTGCTGGCCCCGTCTGCACCAATACCTTACTTCGTTTTTTGTGCCGGTAGTTCTCCAAACTGGGAGCGTGCAGACCCCAATCTACTGCAGGTAATACACTGACTATGGATAAATACCTCATACAACCCCACTCAAAAATGCGAACTATCCCTTTAACTTCAGTTATTTCCTACCAAAGCATTGTACTTTTCTATTTTTAATTTTGATAAGTTACAAAGTAAGCATTTTAACATAAATCTGTATAGACTCTGTATAAACAAACCCCAAAATATTTAATTTCCAGAACCAATCAAAGCAAAGCATTTGGATGTTTATATGCCGTTTGGTTAACAGTGCAATCACCACTATTTTGTACTCAAAATAAAAACGGCTTATTGATTTATTGTGTCTACGTAATATACAAATGGGTTATGGCCAATGTCAACTCCAACAGATTGTGTTCCCCCAACTACACAGGGTGAAATAAGTGCCTAACTAAAAATTAACCCTAACCCTGTGAACAAAACTCTAACAGAACCACAAGCAGTTTTCAGTTGGTCCATATAGAGGCTTTACTTCTCCACATAGATGTACTTCCCAGTGCCCAGGGAGTACAGGCAGGTCAGGATGCGGTAGCAGGAAAGCTGCATGTCATCCACTGCAACACAAACCAATGGTCAAACCTCAGGCTCCGCAAACATCTTTTTAACAACCAGAATAGATACATCAGAAACAAAGGTAAATCATAGAGTTGGAAAAGTAAATAATGACAAACACATCACAATAGTGGACTCTGAACCTACACAGCAGGTCCACTTCGAAATTGTGCGTCTTGATGTGTTCGAAGAGCGCGGTGATGACGGGCAGCAGCGCCACAGTGACGTAGGTGATGCTCTGGCTGACGCTCTTCATCTGAGCCCGTGACTGCATGAATTTGCCGAGCTTCAGCATCTCCAGCAGCTTCTCCAGGTCCTCCGCCGCGTTCTCGAAGAACGCCCGCACGCCGGCCTTCACCAGCTCCGAGCCGGACTTCATCACCGTTCTAAAAAAATTAAAAAAAAACGACAACAGAGAGGGGAGGAGGGGAACGGAACACGATGATCAATGTCGTCATAAAAAAGGCGTTTTTTTTTAGAGCAGTGGTTCCCAAATTTAAGGTAAATTATTTAGAGCAAAACTGAAAGTGGTGACTGAGTAAATCCTATATTATACATTTTTTATTAAATTAAATCATATATTATAGATGTAATTTTTCATATATATGGTCCACAAAAGCTAGAAGTTTGCAGAGTGTGCAGAGTTCCAAGTGTGCAGAGACTTCTGATTTCTGTATTTCTTATTGCTCAACAAAGTATGGCATGAAGCTGAATGAAAACAGCAGAGGACGTATATTTGTTGCAGTGTTTACCTTGTGTCAAGAGTCTGAGCGAGGATGTGCAGACAGCTCACCATCATTGCAGAATCACTGCCTGCGAGAACAGAACGTTATTATGGAGATAAATAAACAAATAACCATGCATGCAAAGCCATGCAGGCAGGCAAACGGGTAGAGGCAATGCTCATTCCTTACCAAAGAGAGAAATCCTGTGTCTGACAAGAGCTGCCAGCTTACAGAACAGGCTGGAAAAGGAATAAGAGAGCAAAAAAGAGAGGGAAATGAACAGAGCACAGAAAGGGAGAGAGAAAAAAGCGAAAAGGGAGGAGAGGCAAATGTAGACATGCACTTATGGGTTCGATTAAATACAATGAGAGGAAATTGGATGTACCGGTATATGGATATATGGACATTTACTTCAGCATATTGAGTCTTTCTGTGGTTGGCTGCAATTCATGCCACTGCTTTAATATTCAATACATTTTGTATATCTCACATTATGTCAAAGGCATATAATGTGCTTTAAGACACACAGATGTTCAATTGAGTGACTAACTGAAGGAAAATGCTTTTTGTATAAACAACCGGCTAAGTTGCCGAAAGGTCTATGTGTCTTTGTCTCCTGTGTAATTTGACTTCTTCCTGTTGGCTTGACACTGTATTGCTGTGTTACCTGGTGACCATCTCCTTCTCCTTGTGGGAGGCATAGCCGCAGCTGCTCAGGTTCTTGCTGGGCGTGGACAGGAAGTAGAGACAGTGGTTCTTGAAGGTCTGGTCTATCAGAGGAAGCAGCACCTGGAGAAAAGCCACACCGATGCACAGATATAACGATTTGAAGAGATTTGAGCAGCACCAAATGCAGGTGTAAAAAATTATTTTGAGGTGACAACTAATGAAGAGTGATTCCCACACCTTGGCAAAGAACTTGATTTCCTGGTCATGAGGGGATTTGTCTGTCTTTCCACTGGTGGCCATGGCCTCTGGATCAACAACAGTCCAACAGGAGTAAGTTATGGCTCTACAATTAATCCAAACCTGTAATCTTTCCGTTTAATCATTCCAACAAATATCAGTGTCTGAGTTTCAATCTGACACGCACACACTCACCCAGGTGGGCGATGAACTCCTGAGCGGAGTCCACATACTTCAGCAGCCTCTTGAGGAACTTGTAGGAAAACCTCTTCTCCATCGATGAGGAGTCCTGCTCCATGTCCTTCAGACCTCTGTCATTGAGAAGGATCACATATAGAAGGATAACTCAATGAAAGTGCCAGCAGCCAATCCAATGACATTGATGACCAAGACAATTCAGGTTTGCATTTCAACAGTTGACTGTACCAGCTGAGGCGATGTGCATACTTTTGAGTTTCAACACTATCAAATCCTATGAGTTTGCAGCTGACTTTCCTAGTGGGTCGTGACCCAAATGGTTCATGGATACAAACACCTCACATAGATTCTTTGTACCAGACTGTGCAACAAGGGGTTGGCCAACCTGCTGATGGTGTAGCCACTGATCTGCAGGAACTTGAAAACCTCCTGGGCCTTCTCTCTGTCTCTGTACTTCTCCTTAGCGGTCAGGGTGTCATAGGGAACCAGCAGCGGGTGGGTCCCTCCTCCTGCTACATCCAGTCAGAAGAGCATTATTACAGGTGTGTTTTACATCGACGATGATACGCTTTAGAGACAAACGGTGCAGAGAAACAACCACAAAACACTCACAGTGGAAGCTGTGAAGAGGATGTACAGCAGGAGTACAACTAGTGGGACTCCCAAGTGTAAAGTGAAGATACAATATCGTACATGTTAGAGTGCACTTGCTTACCTTTGCTGTTCAGCTCAGTTTTCTTCTTCTTGGCCCAGATGTTGTGGTAATTTTCAGCGACTACCTCCACCATGCCCTGCAACAACAGCAGGGGTATCAGCTTGATGAAAGATGTGTTCATGGACGTTTTGAGGTCCAAACATGTCTTTCTCACTCTGTCTTTGCTCTACGGTATGTTTTGCTGAAATGTTGCCATTGTTTTAAAATGGCTCACCTGTAACTCTCTGGACAAGGTGACATTGTGCAGTTTCGCAGGAGCAGGGCTGAATCCATCAGCCTACAGAATTGAAAACGGACATTAGCAGGATAAAACCAAATTTGACAATAAATTAGATAACCAAAGTATCCAAACAACAAAAGATGTAAGAGCACAACAATTTTGTACTTATTGCAAAAAAAAAATTGTGCATTCCCATACTTTAACAGATATATTCTAACTGTATTATCATTTGCCACTGTTAGTCACGACCACTCAGAGGGAGACCAAGGCAGGACCAAGAGATTCAAAAAATTCAAAATCCTAAAGTGGTGAAGCCAACCACATCCACCAATGAGGTTGAAACTTTGGTAAAGGCGGACACTAGACACAAATTCAATACCATGGCTACACCTGTGTACTATTTGTGTGTTTCAGAAACAGAAATAAAAAATAAAACACTCAACCGCTGTGCAAGACTGAGTCAAGTCCGAGTCAATACAATGTCAAGTCTGAGATGTGATTAAAACTGGGGTGGACTAAAGGAAAAGTCTACACTTGAGGACTCCAACCCCATCATGCACAGACAGCCGGACAGTCACCTGAGACTGCTTTTCACTTTCTCGTTGCTGGAACAAGGCCTCTCCCTCTTTGGTCCTCTCAATGTTCCAGCCCATGGCCAGCATACTCTTTAGTGACTCTTTCACTGGCCAGCGGTACGTCTCTCTCTCCTACACATAAGCAACAGCATGCATACGCACAAACACGGGGAACATTTCCTCATTAATGAAGACAATTGCCAGACGGTTATAAATATGAGGCCGTTTTTGGTTCATAATGACTCACAATGTGACATTATCTTTATTTTGTAAAAATTATTTCAGAATGTCAAATATTATAACATCCCAGTTCAGTGTTACCACAGCAGCGGCTCTCACATGTACCTTCTCGCTCAAAGATTTGTAAGGCTTCAGCAGTGGATGGGTTTTGGCCTGGTCGTCCACACTATTACCCAGTTTCCATCCAGCTGACACCTGCAACGACCATCATTCCAGATCTTAAAATACGCCCGGCTTCCAGGTTACAGAGTAGGCTGACATAGCGTTGAGCTAACAAACTGAGACCATGCTCCTATTCCCTTTGTAATGAGCAAGCTACCTTACCTTTTTGTCGGTCTGTTATACAGGTTTAACATCATATGCACAATTACTAACCTTTTCCGATGACCACTTTTCATGGGAATGCTCGGCGTATTTGTTAGCAATGTACTCAAGTTTTTCAGGAAGGGAGATACTGTAAAGAAGAAAAGGAGCAACATCGACCAGATAGAATCTGTAAAGTTTTCATAAATCTAAAGCTCTATGAAATGATGTTCACTTCCATTTCTGATCCCTTTGTTATCTAAATCTTATCTTTGAATTTTACCAGTTTGTTATATCAAAGAAGTACACTTTTGTGGGTACTCACTTGGCAGTGTTAATGGGTTTGGGGTCAAAGTTGCCCTGGGCATCCACTGACGCTTGCTTTTCCAGTGTGGCACCGGGGCTGGCGTCCACGAAGTCGGGAGGCAGGGCCCCGGCAATAGCACACAGGCAGGACATGGCCATCTTGAAAAGTTCAGAGTCATACTTCTGCAGAGGAGAAAGTTACAGCAGAAGCATAAACTGTAGAGACAGATCGACAGAGGGTACGTATGTATCTACTGTATTTGGATTTTCTCAAAAGAAGAAAAGTCTGCTTGACTGAGAGATAGAGCTTAAGAGAGAGTGAGTGAGTGAGTGAGTGAGTGAGTGAGTAGGTGAGTGGGTGAGAGAGTGAGTGAGTGAGAGAGTGAGAGAGTGCACTGCGTGGAGCGATGTTCCGCACCAGACTGTTGAATGATTCAGCGCTTCTGGCTCAGCCTCACCGGCCTTTCATTGCTCACTTCACTTGGGTGGAATACCCAGAGCATTACTCCCAAAGGGGACATGGTCAAGCCATGAAACTTGGAATCAACAAGAAAATAAATAGCACTGTGCCTCGAAAAGGTTCTAGCTAGCTGACAAGTTCCCTTTACACCAGGGAGAGTGATTTCAGGAAACGAGCCACTTGTCTGACATATCCATTGTATAAGAGAGGCTGACATAGGGAGTAGAAAAAAAGGAGAGAGAGAGAGAGAGAGAGGGAGAGGGAGATATGAGGGCATCAAAGAGAAAACAACCATTTCTTAGTCTCTCAGTGAACAATCAAGGCCTTGGTGTTAGCGGCTGTACCTTCTGAGAGAGGGAGTCGAAGGTGCCCCAGAAGAGCTTCTTGGTAAGCAGCAGCTCATCCTCGGAAGCCATGCCCGAGCCTCCCAGGCTGGACGGCAGGCAGTAGTACTTCCAGCTCTGCTCGTAGTGGTTGGTCAGCAACTACAGGGAAACACACAAATCAGCAGAAATGTCTCAATCAAAAAATTCACTAGTATTGTATGTGATTTTTTGTCTTTCAAAAAACACCCCAAGAATTTCACACAATGCGATGTTTTCCGTTTTCTTCCGTCAACTGAATTTACACATGGAAGGCCACAATTAAAGTGTCTTTGTTTACTTTATATTTTCTATTAGTTATGAAAGTCAAGTCACCAAAATGAAGTGGACTGCAACCTCTTCTGCTAATCTGGATGAAGTCTCCAAAGACCTTTTGTTTGCCTCAATAAGCAGCTCTACGAACTGGGCGAGACTGCGTTTGTGTGAATATACAATCGTCTGTTATATACAATCAGAATTTGGAGGATGGATTTGGATGACAACTGGTCTGTTTTGCTGACAGACAGCTGGTGTGTTCTCAGGGGAAAGATGGATGGATTAGCCATTTTGGAAGGGGGTAAAAACACCCGTCCAGTCCACATGGGAGACCGGCCGCAAGTGATACAATAAACGCAGAAGATCACTCACTCCAGCCATCTACGTTCAATTGAACAAAGAAATGCAACAAAAATGATGAAATGTGTGTGCTCACCCTGAGGGGCATCTTGCAGTACTCTGCGAGCATGGGGACGTCGAACACCAGCCGCCTGAGAAGCTGCTGCATCATGGAAGGACGCAGGTGTCTGCGGGGGAGGAAATGGGAATCACAGTGGTTCCATTAGTGGATGGACTGGTGGGGGGGAGGTTAAATTCATTTATGAGTATGTTCTCAAATTTATCACCTTAAATGATTGTAACTTGAAGATAACATAAGATAACAATTAATGATGAATGAAAATATAATGAAAATATATGCTCTACCATACAACTTTGGGTTTGGTTTTACCCCCAAAAATCCTAAAATATCAGGACATTTTCTCAGTAAGTTATACATAATAATTATATAGAGTTAATATACAAGCTCTAAGTTGATATACCTGAAGCTAAAATGGTCATTCATTCCAAGGTAACAGGTTACAGTTACCAAGGCAGGTTAGTAACTCTCCTCTACAGTAGGTGGCAGTACACTTCTACGTGTATGGCATCAAAAAAGGCATGAGGACACGTGCTTTGACAAATGCAGTACTTTGCAAAAAATAAAATAAAAAATATACTGTATATACCGTATATATTTAAAAACAGTCACGCAGACATTGTCACAAAAGAAAAGAAAAATGGACATAAAAAGGTGAACTTGTAGCAATAGAGGCTCTGCACTATTTGGTTCCATTCGACGGGGCTTACTTGCAGATCGCCAGCAGACATTCCTCGATGGCGTCCCTCTGGGCCTTCGTGAGCGAGCGGCCCTTGGACAGCCGGTAGATGGTCTGCAGGGTGGAGTCGATCAGCCCAGCGTAGTGCTCGGTGCTGGTGAAGAGATCGGCGCAGCGAGTCAGCAGGGGGAGCAGCGCCGAGCCGATGTACCTGTTCATGGCCAGGGCCGTCTTTGTGGTGCTTAACACCTCCTGAGGGGCGGACAGCAGCGTTAGCAAGGTGAGACAAACCTGAGTCTTATGGCTTCCATAGCTCCATGTTAAATTAGCGATGCAAGACTTGCGACCGTTTCATTCATCATATTTTAAAAGACTCGGGAGTCACTCTGGCCAAAGAGTAAAGCGCCATGAAATAATAATGACAAATAAACACAGAACATGAAAGCAAGAAAGAAGGAAAAGGAAAGAAATACGAGTGAAAAGCCATAGAATGCATGCGTGTTTGTGACGGACAGACCCAGGGTGACTGAGAGAGTCCTCAGATGGGTTTGTGAATTATAACAGGTGCAATTGAATTTGAATTATTTTAGTTCTCATTTTAGGCAGTGATGCATAGATAGTTTAGTGAATAGTATCCATTTGTGTTACAAAAGACTGTGTTCTATCATCTATAAGCTTAACCTAAAAAACAGATCAAATCAGGCGTAGTTGTCCTAGAATCAAACTACGTCTAGAAGGGTAGAGGACGAACAGTCAAGAAGAATTCTTTGCATTGCACATTATAAACACCATTTCAGAGACTTGGGACCACGTGGGACAATGCCAAACAATGTCCTCAGTATAATCTAGTTTGTGGCTTGAAGCTGATCCTACTGACATTGGGATATCATTGTATGGCTGTATTGGTCGTACTGTAGATGGAACGTCATTATTATTCCCTGGGAGATTATGCTGAAGTAATTACATTGCTCCCGCAGTGGCTGCCTCACTGTTCCGATAGACAATACTGCATGAGTGCAAGACAAGACTTGCAAAGCAGTGCTTTATCTGAGGAAACCGATAACATCAAAAAAAAGGTTTTCTGAGTTACTTTGAAATTACTCCTACAAAATGGCCTTTGATCCACTAAGTGAGCGCTCATTTAGAGGATGAATGGATGACAATGTAGTTTCCTCACTATCATGATTTCACTGAGAACACTAGAGAGCTACTTTGATGTCGCTGTCAACGCAGACACATTCTGAGCAAATTCTTCTTTTGATGGAAGCGGCGAATGTCTGCTCATTGTTTGTTTTGACTGAGTTGATTCTCATGGATGCCCAGAATCCTGGATCAATGTTTGCATTCAAATTACTTATTGAATTAGACATAAGCCCAAGTCTTGAGGAGAATACAATTGGGTGAGTGCGTCCCAAAATCGGAAGGCAAAATGACTACTTTACTGGGTTAGACTTATATTTCTGTAATGTAAAATAATAAACCCCTGTACCCAAACACGGCTGGTAACAGAGAGCAGTGGTATTCTTAGGGACCAGTGTTCTTACGGTGTGACTAAGCATTTGGTTACTGTGAATAACCCCTGTGATGCTCACTTCAAACAGCCGCTGGGAAATCAGCCATATTATGATGGTATGAGGCTTGCTGCTAAAGAAGCTTTGAAATAAACAAGCAAACAACAACTGTGTTCCCAATCTGCGTGCCTTTCACTCACCGTGTCGAGGGATGCGGAGGCCCGGAGGTCCGGCAGGAAGGCCACTTCCAGCATGTGGAGCAGGAAGCTCTGGTCCTCGATGCCGTAGACACGGTCCAGGAAGAGCACCATGGGGGCCTTGTGATCCGGACAGAAGCTGGCCGACACGTCCGGCTCGGTCACCGAGCCATCTGAACAGACACAGAGAAGAAGGAACTCCACTTATTTTCTCATTACATATTAAATAAAAATCACCTCAGTAATTTATAGTCAGTTTATTAATGGACACACATATGGACAGAAATTAAAATAAAGGTCAAAAGAAAGATGAATCACACACTGTACCATACATCCAGATAGTCAAGACAATTCAACATACATATGTGTTTAAGGAAATGCTGTGAGAGAAACCAGCACTGGGCAGGAAAAATAAAAGGTCTTTCCAAGGGTGATAATGAGCTGTGGGAAATATCCTGAGAACGGGACCTCTGGAGCTTATTCCTGTGGGAAACTTGCTCACTTCCACCTTAGAATCTGTCATGTGAAAAATCCAGGCGGTTTAATTAGACTCTGGCCAACTGTCGATTCAGATCCTACTCCATGGACATGCTTTTTCCACAAAGACGGTAATGACTAGACGTGATGATTTCTAGATAAAGTATAGACTGGGGGGGTGCAGGCCCTGCAGGCAGCAGCATTTCCTCATTGGTGGGGACAGAGCGAGGAATGGAAAGAAATCAATGCCTGAAGGCTGCACGAGCACCAGGAGCAGTCACTCACCATAACTTGGTGTCTTGCTGACACCAAGTTAAGTTGCTGATGAGGCCAATCGTGACCTTTGCAGTCAATGTTACAACATCCAGCTGCCGATTCCAGATTTATTGCAATTTGTGTACAAGAGTAATTTCATAAAGAATGGAAATAATCTCTTTTGACAGATTGTTAAACACTAACTATTTAAAGGAGGTCACGCCTAGTGCTTCTTTCCTTGTAAACTGAAATATGAAGTTCCACTACTCGTTACTCTTACTAACCAATGAAATCAGATGGTTTACTAGATGGCCTAAAAGACACTTTCATACCAAGAGACACGCACTGCTGACAGACAGAGAGACTGCAGACCGGGCCTTACCACTGTTGACCACGGGCATGTTGAGGGGGATGCTGAGGACTCCCACCAGGTCTGTGGTGGGCACCAGGGAGCGCAGGATGGCGCGGATACGCAGGGCTTCGCCTTTCCCTTTGTTGATGAGCTGTTGGGGGAGACACAAACAGATTAAACGGTGTGCTTAAGAGCAGGTCGCTGCAAGAGCTTCCTGAGCTGCAAGCGCTTCCCTTCGGCGAGACTCACGTGCATCTCTGGGGCGCAGCGGCCCAGCAGGTCGATGAGGGCGGAATAGAAGGACATGATGGCGTTCCCCATGTGGTTCACCTCTTCCTCCTCCTCATCAGACCTGCGACGCAGAGAGGAAAGCCACCGTCACGCTACTGTATCATTGAGTAACGGCGAGTTATCAAAAAGCACACAGTTTATGGGGACCCAGAGTGACAAATCATCTACTCATCATCATCATCATATGACAAAGAACACATTCTCGAAGGCATAACATATGACTGATGATACTTAGGCTCTGTGGAAGGGCAACAATGCAAAAAACTTTAACAGGACATTTTCTCGCAATATATTATTTTACTTATGGCTCTCTGCGTCAAAATTTTCTCCCTAATTCCTCTTTTATTTCACTGCACTGACATGTTGACTGTCTAGCAAATAGTTTTTATGCTGCTGTTGGCAGGGATACAGTTCTCAGCCATTTGAAATCTCTCCATTGTGGCAAGCGGCTCTCACAAGGTGTCAGCTCACTTCCAAGACTCTAATAGTAGTTGCTTTAGTATTTTCACATTGACATCAATATTATTATGAATCTTTATGCTGACTGTTTTTCAATTCATCCAACTCCTGGTGCAATATCACTTCCATTTTGACCTGCCTATCCGAGTAAATGTTCGATTTAATTTCATTATATGGTAGTACCAGCAATACCAGCAATTACATATACTACTGTCATTAGATTATGTTTGTCGATTATATTAGTTGTTGAAAGAATGTCTAGAATGTACTATATCAAATTGCAAAGTAAATCTAAAGTACCGAGGCAACTTCTTGAAGCCTTAAAGCATTCTCACAGTATTTAAGCAAACAGGGGAAGAATAACCCTAAACTAGTTAGTGATGGTATCAGTCTGATACTAGACTGAAAAAAAAGGGAGTAGCAGTATAGAATATCCAATACAAAGATCCCACACCAAAAGCCATAAACAAACCAAACACAACATGCAACAAAATCAAAATAAACCATAAACAACATGCGTTAATATAGACTGTTCCTATAGAATGTGTAAAAAGTGCGGGGATGTAGGGTCATTTTTCTTGAAAGACGAGATTGACATCTGGAAAAATTATTTCAATACCACTTACAGTATCATACATAATCACCATGTTCCATACTGTGGATGCCTCCTGTATATGGACTTTGACCAGTCCATGTGAAGACCAGAGTGTGTGCCTATCTCAACTCGATGCTGCCAAAACTGATTTAAGCCACAATGGTAAAACATCAAGCATCAAACTTAAAAAAGTTTTGGCATTGTTTTGACTACTGCTCACTTCATCACCCACTGAATACCATTGAAGCTGTACTCCTAATTAAACTGATATACAGTTGACAGTATAGCGCCCCCTACCCTGAGGTGACTGCGAAGGTGCAGCTGGGCAGGTCCAGAGCAGGGTCCTCTGAGATCTTGATGGCCTCCTGCATGGCAGCCAGCAGGCCCTGGCCCCCCTCTCCCCTCAGGGCGGGGCCGAAACACTCCGGGCGCCTGATCAGCAGCTTCACCACCAAGTTGGAGTTCTCCTCCACGCTCTCACCTGGAAAAACACCCGACGCATGAGAAGAATGATTTTTAGTTGCCTGTGCAATTTCTTAAAATACTTGTTGGACCGTTTGTGCTTGCAGCGCCCGAGCCTCCATCAGGAAGGGTTATGGTGTCAATGTGACAACGTCCCATCGAGACATCATGGAGACACTGCGGCTCCCTCACACACGTACCGTTGCTGAAGACAGCGAAGCGCAGGAAGGACAGGTAGCGCTCGCCCTCGATGGGGTTCCAGCCCAGGTCTGGGTAACCCTTGGCAAGAAGCATCGCACAACTCTGCAGACCACAACCTGCCAGGTACATCACTACCTACACACACACACACACACACTATATTATAAGTCAGGCTCCAAGAGGCCCTGTTCCTCTCCTTGGTGTTGTAATGGCACACTCAGTCTTTTCAATGAAACAGAATTGTCAACTCGTTACACTCGTTTCCATCTTCAGTCTGACATCGCCTCCACTCCAACTGATTTCCATGGGGGAGGAGGATTCGATTTTCCCCAACCAATCACTAGAGACCGACTTGTCCGCCTGAATCTGATGTCATTTTAAGTCGACGCTGATGCGTAGCCGTGCCAATATACCGGATTTGCCGGGGTTTTAAGAGCGGAGTGGAGCAAAGTTAAAACAAAAAAGTAAGTAATTAGTACTTTGAATGGATCGCTCATTGGCTGCAGCTCTCATTGGCTGATCTTTAGTCCCGCCCACCCATGGCGCAGATTGGCTAATCGTTAATTCCCCGCGGCGCTCATTGGACCGATCGTTTTTTCAACAGTTACCATGCCAAGTAGCGCACGTCACTTAGGGGTGGGCCGACTGATCAGATGAAATGACTCAGATTGTCGTCCCATTATTTTGAGTTTATATCTGTGATCAGAGAAATCATGGTCTCATTGGATGTATCTGCTGTACGTCATGACAAATACATCGCATGATCTGATCACGCTCACTCCCCTAAGCTATGTCGCAAATCAGCGGCAGAACTGCTTTACGGCAACATTTTACATTATCTGCACGGGGGAGCGAGTGTGAACAAACATGGACGCAGGAATGTGGCGCTTCGTGAAATTACTCATTGGGTGGATCATGGATTATTACAACATTTTCCCGCTACATACACATGCATATGGATATACTTTGCACATATTCCATGTCGTATATTAATGAAATATACTATAATACTATTAATTTTAAAAGCAGCAAATGGAGTGTCTGATTTTGTAAGCGATGTTAATGTAGCGAACCTTCTCCAGATCGGGCTCCTCCAAGTCCAGAGCCAGTCCGTTGTTGTCCATCACCGAGGAGGCTGCTACATCCAGGGGGGTG
>OMKR01095804.1:0-12922 GCA_900302355.1 Cyttopsis rosea
TTCACCAACAAGTTCTGAAATATGATCATGTGATGAACCGGTGATCAAGGCTATTAATTATATTCGCTCCAAAGCCCTGTGCCACCGCCAGTGTCTACGCGACATCCAGGCCGAGTACGGAGATGTTGTGTATCACACAACAGTCGGGGGTCTGCACTGCAGCGCTTCTACTCTCTCAGGGAGGACATCGGACACTTCTTGGCAAAACAGGGACAACGCGCGAGGACGAGACTAAGTGACTCAGCTGCGTGACATCTCGCGCAGCAAAACCACTGCTTTTGAGCCAGACACGGCCCATATACTGGAGTCGAGATCTCAGTATCACCCTTCACATTAGTGCAGGTGAGTTGTTTAGTCTTTTGGGTGAATAAATTCTAAAATCTCAGTGAATAGATTTTTTCTTTGTGTGATGATCAAAACCACAGGTTTTTTTTCAGATTCTTTTCAATTTGTGTATAATTTGTTCTTTTGTTTTTCAGTTGACAATCAAACCGGGTCTTGTAAACCCGACAAATTAAATATTAAAATCAAATTCGGTCCGGCAGCCCGTTTTTCTATTTCGTATTTTTGATCGGAGTCTAAAATTGAAATAATGAAAAACACTGCCTTTCTCCTTTTTGATAACGAGTAATACAAGGATTATATGGCCCTCAATGTTTTGTACTTCTGAATAATATAGCTGTTAGTGTTATTTTCCTGTTCACATGTTTTGAATTTAGAAGTTCATAGTGAGCATTTAATAGTGAATAATATGTAATGTTTCAAATGTTTAATCTTTCCGAAAGTTTTTTTTCACTTGAGACTTTTTCTTCATTTTATGTGGTCTTCAAATATGAAAGGCAGAGTGATTTTGGTAAAAACTTTAGATTTGTTTTCTGTGTTGACATGAAAAGTATGCTATTTGCAATAAAAAATTTCATGAAGGCTGAATGGTCGGCCCCCACACATTTTCACCTCACCAAATATGGCCCTCTTTGCAAAAAGTTTGGACACCCCTGCTCTAGATGACATGAAATTGCAGAAGTCAGAAGTAGTCAGAAGTCTATGATGAATGCAAAATGCCTCCGCCCCCCAGCCGCCTGTACGTCCCCACCAACGTCAAAACCAAAGCTACGCTCTTGCTGCACAAGCTCTGCGAATAACACCTTTCCTAGTGTGTGGAAAAATAAAAGTTGGATTTGCAAGGGGTGCATTTGTCAAAATGTGGTTTAAAGTAGAATGAAAGAGCCTGTATAAGGAACCCTGTTACCTTTCCCCACCCAGGGTGGTTCTGGAGATTGAAGAGCCAGCAGCGAATCACAACGGAGGTCAGATACTGTTTGGCCTGGATGGATACTTATACATCTTCACTGGAGATGGAGGGAAAGCGGGGGATCCATTTGGAAAGTACGGCAACGCACAAAACAAGTAAGTGACCGAATGCACTGTGTGAGCCTGGCCCCTGACCCTGTCCCCGGAGATCAGAAATAAACACAGTCACAGAGCCAGTTTACATCAAACACAGCATTTTATTTAGAAAGTGCATGGGGGGGGTGCATTGTCTTGGCAGCCTATTGCTGCTTCTACTAGGCTGGTACGCTGCAGCAAAGCACACAGCAGTCATGTACATAGGAGGCCGAGGCCAGGCCAGGGCTTTTCCGGTCCGGCACCGGCCAATCAGGTAAAGCCGGTGCGTCTCTCTCGGAGCTGGGAAGTAGCCGGTGGGTGCTTTCCAGTTGTGCACTTCAGAGGATGTTGCCATGTCAAATGAGGTTCCAAACTGTCAGGGGGTGACCAAGTCCACTTTGAAGTGGACTTTGTGACGTTCCAATTGTGACACTTGACCTTGTTGTGTTAGTAGTTGCTGCCTCACATTTGGTATAACGCTGCGTTCCATGACAAGGCAGGGCATTCCGAATGGGGCCATTTTGGCTCACAGATCCCTTGGAAGTGCACTTTGCCAGGTAGGGTGTAGGGAACGTAGGGACCTTGCACAGGAACCCTGTGGATATTGTGCATTTCCTTAAATGCATCAAACTCTTTCCTTCAAATTCTGTAATAATGTCTCTGTTCGCGCAGGAGCGCTCTGTTGGGAAAAGTCCTTCGCGTGGACGTGGATGGAACCGATGAGTACGGGAAGCGTTACAGAATCCCCCCCGACAATCCCTTCATCGGAGACCCGGGCGCCCGGCCGGAGGTGTACGCGTACGGGGTGCGGAACATGTGGCGCTGCTCCGTGGACCGCGGGGACCCGGTCAGCCGCCACGGCAGGGGCAGGATACTCTGCGGCGACGTGGGCCAGAACCGCCACGAGGAGGTGGACGTCATCGTGGGGGGAGGAAACTACGGCTGGAGAGCCAAGGAGGGCTTCGAATGCTACGACCTCAAACTGTGCCACAACTCCTCGCTGAGTGAGTGCAGCGAGGCGACTTCACGGCCTCAAAATAAATCTAAATCTACAGCTTCATGAAACTTTTGACCCTAAGTCAATTTATTGAATCTCTTTCCCCATAACAGATGACACCCTGCCAATATTTGCATATGGGCGCCATGTTGGGAAATCCATCACTGGGGGCTACGTGTACAGAGGCTGCGAATCGCCGAATCTGAACGGCCTGTACTTCTTTGGAGACTTCATGAGCGGGTAAGTTGAGGACAATACATACCACCTCACACATGCTTATACCAATGCAGCCTCAATTTCATTGATGTGGTTAAATAAAAAAAGTTAATTAAGTACTTTTTATAGAAATAAAAGCAAGTAAATCAAAACAATTTAGACTCAGGTTTGACATTTACTGCGAGCTTCTGGCAATATGCGTTCTCAACACCTGACAATGATCAGATATCACATCTCCACGGTCACCACCATGCGCTCGTTCCGCCCAGACAGAGCCAAGGCTCCTGTTAAGATATATTTTCATATATCTTTTTTAAAAATTATTATTCTTGTTTGTATTTGTATTTGTATCCATTGAAATGTACCAATGTTCCTTCTCCTGCACGTTTCTGTATTTCTACACGGTGTCGGTTGTCTTGTGCTGCTGGAACAAGCGTTCTTCTCAATAAAGTTTTATCTCCTGTCCTACAACAAACCGACTCCTGCTCCTCATCCAGGAGGATTATGGCTCTGCAGGAGAACAGCACCACGGGGAGCTGGAGAGAGCGGAGCGTGTGCATGGGTGATAAGAACACCTGCTCCTTCCCAGGCCTCATCAATCATCACCACAAGTTCATCATCTCCTTCGCTGAAGACGAGGCAGGTACGGGCGAGCTCGGCGTTTAATGACTGATTTTTTCTTGCATTAATGAAGCCGCGGGTCCTACCTGCCGGTGAAGAGCTGCTTGGTGCCTTGTGTTATTTAACCTGCGTTGTTCATCTCGGTCTTCAGGAGAATTGTATTTCCTCGCCACCTCGTACCCCAGCGCCATGTCCCCTTATGGGACGGTTTTCAAATTTGTGGATCCGTCAAGGTACAGTATCACTTCCCTCACTGTTAAGTCAGTTAATTATGCGCTAAGATGTCAAATTGAAAGAATTCTGTGCCATGTGTAGGAACTGTGAGTTAACCGTCTTCTTCAGGGTTAGGGTTCTTCCAGCAGTTCTTAACTCCGGTCACGGCTGGGTTTTCATTCTAACAAGCCATTCGCTCACCCATTCATTCGATGAACGATCCGGCAGCGGGTGGAGAAGAGCGTCAGGGGTGATTTGCAACAAAAGGGAACCAGCAAGAGCGAAAGGGAAGGTTTACGAGACGGTAGTGAGGGCAGCCATGTTGTATGGTGTGAAGGTGGCGGCACCGACGAAAAGACAGGAAGCGGCGCTGGAGGCGGCGGAGCTGAAGATGTTTAGATTTGGCTTGGGAGCGACGAGGACGGACAGGATCAGGAATGAGTCGATCAGAGGGACGGCTCAGGCCAGACCGAGGTGGTTCGGACACGTACGGAGGAGAGATGCCGGTGCATCGGGAGGAGGAGGCTGAAGACGGAGCTGCCGGGCGAGGGGAAGAGAGGAAGGCCGAAGAGGACGTTTACGGAGGTGGCGAGGGAGGACGTGCAGCTGGGAAGATGCAGAGGACAGGAAATGAAGACAGATGATCCGCTGCGGCGACGCCTTAGTTTTGATGATTTTCTGCTTTTACTACGTTGGATGGATTGTGAGTTTGCTGTCGACACTGCCAGCTCAATAACATCTGATTCCATCAATCACAGTTTATAACAGTGAAATGAAAGCTGAATGGTTCTAGTGTGATAACCATCCTCTCTGAAAGTAACTGTACAGTTTGGGTGACGTCGGGACATCTGAGGTCCACCGTGCAACCAAAATACAAAACATCTGTGTTTTAAAACCGCTCATTAGATAAGCAGCCAGATGTAAGTGTCTTTTGGATGATCGAGAATATTGTTAATACTGCAGATTCTATTCAATAATTCCATAATGCATAATGCATTTTTATTATTCAACATTGCACGCTTATTATTGTGACTTCATGCGTTACAATAACACACTGTGGGGTTCTTTAATATGATGGAAATCTTCATGTATCTTGGTAATTGTACTAAGAAAAAGCACATTGAAAAAAAAGGTGTATTTCCCTAATTTCGCTGGAGGTGAACACGCTGTTCCAGTTTGTTGCCACACCCTACGTCAAGTGTCATCCGAGTAACTCCACCCACGGCTGCAGAGCCAGCGAGCGGAGCGAGGCCTTGTAGAGAGTGGATGAGTGAGGATGCAGCAGCTTTCTCACATCAAATTGTTCAGAAACGGGTTTCAGGTGGAGATAGTGAATGTTTATCTTCTTCATACACACGCACCTGCATACAGCAGAGGTCAATGCAGTAATGATGGGATGTGTCTTGACAGCGAAACATGAGGTCATGATTTGGTAGTTTTGTTTAATTTGAAGTACTTTAATACGTTTACTTGACAAATGATGAATGGAGGACATTTACATTACATTACCCGGGGTGCAGTCTTTCTATTGTACTTTTACTATAATATATGAGTACTTCTTCTATTACTAGTCCTAGTGGCCATCTCTATGTCAAAATATCATACTACGGGCAATTGAGACTTCACCACGTGGTCTCGGTTACGGAACACTGCTCGCTTGGACCTTAGGAACTCGAAACAACATCTAAAGGCCTTTTGTCCAGCTGGAGCCTTTACTGATGTCACTGTGATGTTGACTTGCTTGTACCTCAACCACCCATGAAGCACTTTGTCGCACTCGCCCTGGAAAGATGCTACACAAACTAATTCCATATTATTACTTACAATTCTAAATATTAACCAAATAATTGTTTTCTGAGTCCCGCTCCATCCTTGTGCCTGTAGAAGAGCTCCTCCAGAGAAATGCAAGCAGAAGCCGCTGCCGGTCAAAGTGAGGGGGAAGAAGGTGCCCTTCGTCCCCAGGGAATGTGAGTTTAATCCATTACGTTTGTGCAAAGTAATTTAATGTATTTCCTTGATTTTACTTTGCTTGAATGAAGAAAAATAGGGAAATGACCACATATGTCAATGGCCAATGTATGTTTAGATTTGTACAAGGAATGTTTGGGTAGACTATAATATTCATTGTATAGTTACGAAAGATTAGCTTCAGTCTCGGGGAGAAAACATTACATTCCAAACTGTTCTGGCATTATGTTGTACAGCTTACTTTCAGGTTTTACTCTTTAGAAAACTTGTCCTCAGTCACAGGGTCCTCACATGTATCTATGTATATGCTGCCAAATTGTAGAATAGAACTGAGGTCATGCATAAAACTAGAAAAGCCAGGATTTGTTTTGACATCAAACACAGTTAAAATAGAAGTAGACAAAGGAGGAAAGCCTTCCAGCATCTGAGCCCAATTTCAGAGCCCAATGTTTAATCCAACCGTATAAAACATGTGCGGCTTTAAGAAAAGAGAAGACGTGAAAATGGGAATTTGCCGACATGTTTGCTATTTCAGCGACTCTGTTGGACGCCAGCGAGAAACCTACAAGACCTCCACCTAAAAAACTCAAATTCACCACCAAACCGCCAACGACCACGGCCAGAGCAGGGACCACAACCGCGGCTTTGACGACGAAACGGAAGACAAAAGATAAGACGACGACAAAGAAGCAGAAGCTGAAAAATAAAGCGCGGAACAAACTGGCGTCTAATGCACGACAGCAGGACGCCCTGAAGCCGCAAGCCGGCGCACGCGCACAGCCCAAGGAGACCACCGTCAGAATCCCCAACAGCGGCAGCGGCAGCAGCGGCAGCGGCAGCGGCAGCAGCAGCGGCAGCGGCAGCAGCAGCAGAGATCCGCTGTTGAAACAGAACTCCAGGAGGCAGAGCACGGACCGGGCCTCCAGCGGTCAGACGGGTCAGTTTAAAAGGACCGATGTGAAGGCCCCCGGCAGGCTGAGGAAAGGTCGGCGTGGACACAGAGTGAGGCGGGACGCCGTGACCGCCCAAACGCCGGCTGAGGAAACGGAGACACTCGCGACTAACGCGGCCGAGAAAAGCGAGCAGAGCACTGTGAAGCCACAGAAACGCCGAACAATATTTTGAACGAGTTATAGTTTTTGTTTTATGGTGCTTGTGCTGCAATCTGTCTCCGCTCGGGAGTGCTGCGTGCAATTATGCATGTAACTACAGCGATTTACACCCAGAAATCTGTTTGGGATCGATACAAGGAAATCACCGCCACGTCTGTTTTGAACCCTATCAAATCCACCTCAAGTGAAAATGGGCAGTGAGCAGAAATAAAGCCTTTTTTTTTTTAACTTCTAACTATATCCCAGCCTGGTGCTGTAAAACGTCTCCAACACATGCAAGTGTTAAAAATAAACATATATGGATTCAAAGTGTGAGTGCACGTAGGAGGCTCTCTGTAATTTTTTCTCCACATCACTGAAATGTTTCACATCTGAAAGCGCCGGGCTCCTGTTGTAAATGTGCAGTAATCCAGCACTTTCTGCGTTTACTGGTTTCATCAGTAAAGATTTTCGCTGGTTCAAGCCACAGATAACACACACACACCCAACATATTACTTGAAGACCCGAGGAACACGGCGGCTCCAAAGCAAACAAGCGCCAACAGTGGGTGATGTTGGAAATCCTGCCGATCGCCAGCAGTGAGCGGGATTTTGCAGAGTGGCAAATCGTACCGATATAACCTTAAATATGATGTGTACACTGAACAATATTTACATTTTCAGTGATCCTGACTTGGCACCTTTTTCTGGCACCATTAAATACCATTTCACTGCCCTGACGTCTCGTGTGCTCGTACATTCTAACATGTTCTGAACTTCAGCCTTCAAGGAAGAAAGTCACCTCACGTCTGTGGCAGTTCCGCCTGCCGCACGCCACCGGAGTGGCTTTTCCAGGGGCTGGCCGACGCAGGCGAAGATGGTGAGGACAAAGCGGTTTATTGGCAAGATGTCACAAGCCAGGAGCAGATGGAATGGAGTCATGACAAAGACCCCCCCCCAATGTGTGTGTGGGGACGGCTGATTTTAACCTGTGCTCATCGATTGCACAGCCACCCCTGATCCGGGGCCCAATGAACGAGACCCAAGACAGGTGTGGCTGCTTAAATCACACCACCACACCACAATGTCATCAACAGTTCCTAACAGTCAGAAGTCAATCAATCAATTTATGGAACATTTCTATTTACATTTACATGTATTCATTTAGCAGACGTTGTTGTCCAAAGCGAGATGAGAGGCTAGAAACAATCAACAATCAAAACTAATTTCTTTACGGTCAAATTCATAATATTTCTTTCTGACTGACTGTACTTTAAAGGGGGGTTAGCAGCAATCTAAGGGGCAAGTATGTTATATAACTAACATTCAGTCAACTTCAGTCTAATGTGGTGCAGATTGGATATACTGATGGGAATGAAGTGGTTTAAAGAATATAATGATGGATGAAGGGCCAGGACTGAATTACCCACAACTGTAGTCCCAGTAGAGTTAAGTACACGTTGGCCATGTCTCCTCTATATGCTGCAGTGTGTACGTTGAGGACCTTTGGCATGCATTCCAAACCACGGGCTCCCAACCAGAAATTACAGCCCAGGATAATTATGCATTTATAGTAAAACATGACTACTTCAGATGACATGGTGGGACGGCGCTACTACTTAGGTTTCCTGGACCTGGGGCCATGAGTTTAGACACACTTGTAGACCAAAAGAGAAAAAAACACACGCAAACACTTCCTCCTAAAGTACCCATTTTACGATGCAAAGTGAGGATTGGGGTCCAGAAGCAGCTCTTTCCTGTCGAGCAACGGCAGCTTTGAAAGCGTGGTTTGTCATTACCTGCGGCTCCAGGGAATCTCCTTTGATGAGCAGCAGCACAGCGGACATGTCTGCCAACGAGCTGCCTTGTTGACATGAGGCGAGGTGAGATATTAGCTTCTTTTCTTTTTTGAAGGATGGGGCTGTGCACAGGTCAAGTTCTGGGTTTAATTCCACACATTTGTCTCCTCCCCTGTAGATGTGTAAAAAGGTAGATCGCAATTTCTCATTATAGATCAAGACGTGAAGTCTTCCAGGTTCTGCTATTGGTGTTAGTCTGACCCCACAGGACGTGAACAATATCCCCTCAATGGAGCTTCATCTTTGCTGCGTTGTATTACACTATCGGTGAGTCCAAAGTCACTTACTATGTACTACAGCACACTGCAGTATGTGAGACCCCAACATCTAGTGAGAACTTTCTACTTGTTTCCATTGACTTTACATTTGTGTTCTCTATTGAACATCAGCTAAATGAGGGGGCACCCGGAATTGAACCAGGGACCTCTTGATCTGCAGTCAAATGCTCTACCACTGAGCTATGCCCCCACATAGAGAGCCGCTATTGTACAGGTTTCTTCCTAGCTCAGCTGGACATTGAGCATGGAACCAATAACCTACACTCTGTAGGTTGACGTACATGTTGATGTTTCCAATCAATCCAATAAAAATCAGCCAACAGCAGTAAACTGCTCTACACTGTTCAGATGTCATACTGAAAACGTGTGTTTAAAGGGGGTGTTTGTACTCATGGTGTAGCACAGGAAAGGCTACCTAACCCTAATACATGGGAAGTCATGCACAATATGCATGTTGATGGTACGAACTCAGTACCTCCAAAGCTGTGTAATACCGGTTTCTACACTGGCCAGTGTAGGGAGCACCTGGAATTGAACCAGGGACCAGTCAAATGCTCTACCACTGAGCTATACCCCCACAAAATGGGGGGCAACACCAATGAAACATCTGTGTGTGAAAAACGAATAATACAAAAGGAATCCTCTTCCACTTTATATGTTTGTATTCATGAAAACATCAAGCCAGAGGCCGTGGCTTCGTATGACGAGAGAGACGATCCTTCGTGTTCCATTGAGTCACGCTTTTACTAAACCAGCATCTAGCAGCCATGAGGCCCTCAGGCCCAGTAAGTACATGTGCTGGTTATGAATTATCCATTTGTGCACAACAATTGGGGGAGGGTCAGCTAAATGAGGGGGCACCCGGAATTGAACCAGGGACCTCTTGATCTGCAGTCAAATGCTCTACCACTGAGCTATGCCCCCACACTGACAAGGCTCATAGTGCGGGTTTCTACCTAACTCAACATGGGGGCGATAAGCGCTAGATATGTTTCCATCCCACGGGACATTGACCACTGAGCTCCAGCCCCCCTACCTTACCCTGTGCGTACCCACATCATGTACAGTGTCCCGTGAGGTTGACATTTCAAACCAATCGAATAAAGATCAGCCAACTGGTAATCAGTCATCACACCCGTTTGTACTCATGGTGTAGTACAAGGAATACATAGTGGATGGGAGGTCATGCACGCTATGCACGTTGATGGTACGAACCCAGCTGTATAATACCAGCTTTTAGACAGATCAGCGTAGGGAGCACCTGGAATTGAACCAGGAACCTCTTAATCTGCAGTCAAATGCTCTGCCACGGAGCTACATACCCTCAAAAAGAGTGAAACATCTGTGTGTGAATAACGAATAATACTAAATGACTTAAACTACAAGTCTCTTCCACTTAGGTTTTTATTAATGAAAACATCAAGCCAGAGGGCGACGGAAGTTCATTCTTGTTGCATTGACTTTCATCACAGTTGTACTAAGCCAGCATCCCGCAGCCAGGAGGCTCTGAATCACCTGTTTGTGTGCATCCGCTGACAGTCAGCTAAATGAGGGGGCACCCGGAATTGAACCGGGGACCTCTTGATCTGCAGTCAAATGCTCTACCGCTGAGCTATGCCCCCTGTACTGGCCGGGTCTGACCAGCCCTTCGCCAATGTTGGACGTTGTCATAGCGAAGCGGCTGACCACAATGCATTGTGGGATACGCGCACCATCTAGGATGTAGCGCATAGTACGCCGATTTGGATGCAGGGCTTCAGTGCGTATTTCACCAAATGTAGTATGTCATCCTGGTACTTTTCACCTCCTGTTTGATGCATACACTGATTTCACAAACACTTGCATGCTCACTTGGCATCTTAAATACTATGCAATCACCTCCCCATAGAATCTAGCAACACGGTCCATCATCTGATCATCACAGTTTATCTCGACTGTCAGCGCCTCAGATTCCCGATCCCCGTTCCGGGCACAGGACCACTGCCATCGCTGTTAGTGACAAAGCCTTTTGTCTTTAAATCATCGGCTTTATAAATCTAAAGGGACGACTATCTAAAGAAGAGCAACACTGAGCCCAAAACACAGAGCCAAATTATTTTAATTGTGTCCATGTGTTGCTTTTCATGTGAATATGTGAGCTCATTGCAGCTCCAGAGTCATGTGTTCAAATCTCATCTTGGGTCCTGGTAGCCCTGTGCACCACCAAGCACATAACATTCATTCATGAACACCCCCTGCCCGCTCAGTGCTGCCACTCGTGGTCGGGACGGGGATTGCAAACAATTTAACATGAGCATGACAATTACTTTTAAAAAAAAGATTAACTTTTAAACATGCAAAAAAGAAGAGGAAATTATTAGGCCACCGCAATGTGGCCTAATAATCCCAAGCCCCAGTGGAATGGGGAAGCCACGTTGGAACAGACCCCAACTGATTGGTGAGTCAACTTATCAGGCCTTCTGATGGAAGTCAAATGAGAAAAAAACTAAAAACAATGAAAGACAGTTCTACCAACTACAACTCGTATATTATTCAAAACTTATTGATGTGAACTGATACATAAGCCATCAGCTGGAAGAAAGATGGGGCAAAGCAGGGAATAGATTTAGTGGTTTCCCTGAGAGGCCAAAACTTGTCTTCTAGTTTTTCTATAGCAAAATAATTTGCCATGAAATTTTTTGTTTTTTTCCTCAGGTGCTTGCATTACATCTCATTTTTTAATTTTAGTGCAACAAATAACAAAAGGTGCAAAAGTTATGGGGAAAGTATTTCCTGGTATTTAGAAAAATAATTCAAACCATGAGAGGTCCAAATGTAAGATTCTGGCTTCCTCTAGTATAGGATGTTGGAGCGATAAGTAGCGGTAGACGGCCCCTACAGCTGACTCTGTGTTACTGAGAAGGAAGGGCATTGAGGGCGCATCCCATAATTTCAGCCTTGGAGCAAAGGTCATCAGGTTCATCACAAAGCCTGTTCCCACCCGATTCATTGGGTCAGTTCGGACCCAAAGTTCCAGATAACTGAACCGCTCCACCGCCTGCAATGCCTCGGGTGTCCTCGAGCAAGGCACTACACCACAATGGATATGGAGTTTCGATCGTGGAGATACTACAGCTTTTTGTGAATGAAGGAATCTTACATTCCAAGAGAAATTTCCATTTTATTACATTTGAAAGTTGTGATGAGTTTAGAAATTCTGTTCCATTTTATTTTCAACTCAGCCACACAGGAGAAAGACAGAAAATGTGACGGAAGAACGACGATTGCTGACAAAAAGAAAATCGATATTGTTGTTAAATAATCTATTAGATAAGTAGAGGGGGATGCCAGAGGCGACATTAGACGAGCAATGGGTGTCGCTCAGTCCCGCTCCGCTCCATAAAACCTTTGTGGCTGAAGAAGGTGACAGCGCTGGCTGCGAGAACGTTGCGCTGGAAGCTGTTCGCTGCCGATGGGGGGTTGGAGCCAAGACGCCTTCCGGTCAATTTCTGACCAACGTGCGTCTGGAGATGTGTCTGAACGAGTCACCTTGAAGATTGAGCGTTTGTGTCAGTGGTTACTTTTTAAAAAGGGTTTCACCATTTTTGGAACCGTCCAATCATTGTTGAGATTATGAAATCAGATTTGTTTTAAGTCGAAACAAATGTAGTGTAATTTATTTAAGGTTGTACATTCCAGATTCCCTAACCCTGAGCACCGTTCCCTCAGAGGTCATTACGAACGGGACTAATTACAATTTGGACGAGGTTTTCTTTCCACCTCAGGCAGGCAAAGTGGACAGTCTAGCTCAGTGGAGCCGATATATTTGGGATTTGACAAATAAGTAACTTAAAGGTACAATGTGGAACTTTTCTGCATTAAAATGTGGAACTTTTCTGCATTAAAATGTGGAACTTTTCTGCATTAAAATGTGGAACTTTTCTGCATTAAAATGTGGAACTTTTCTGCATTAAAATGTGGAACTTTTCTGCATTAAAATGTGGAACTTTTCCGCATTAAAATGTGGAACTTTTCGACATTAAAATGTGGAACTTTTCCGCATTAAAATGTGGAACTTTTCTGCATTAAAATGTGGAACTTTTCTGCATTAAAATGTGGAACTTTTCTGCATTAAAATGTGGAACTTTTCCGCATTAAAATGTGGAACTTTTCCGCATTAAAATGTGTGAACACCACTGGACCTGTGCTGTACATGTTGTTGACTTGTGTACTTTACATTATTTACAAATGTTCCAACAACTTTCAAACCCAGAGAAATCCCTCATTTTAATGTTGCTGACAGAGCGGTTCATC
>OMKR01095809.1:0-10000 GCA_900302355.1 Cyttopsis rosea
GTTCCAACCTCTCTTGAGAACGACTTGATTTTGGTGAAGAAGGATTTCTTGGTGAGGTAGATGAGGTCGTCCTCGGCATCCTCTCCCTCCATTATGGCGCAGCTGTCTGCGGCCGGGAGCTCGCATTCCTTGTCTCCCGAGCTCATCACCAGCTTGGAATACTTGTACTGTAGTCTGAGGGGGGACCGGGGGTCACGGTTACAAACTGTGGCGCTTCCATTTATCTCTTACTAACTGACAAAAAAATTCCAGAAACGACATCAATAATACACATTTGTCAAAGATTTGTCAAATTTGTCAACATTGACAAACACTACATCACTCTACAGCTGTGGGTTTGTTTGTTTTTTCACCATATTTTCCATTTCAGTTCACTATTTTATACTACACTACAACTAGTATGTGCTCATGAGCGTGTAATTATCATGCTGACATGTAAAATAAAAAGTCTAGAGAACGTGACGTCAAACTTCACATTCCCTATATACAGAAAGAAACCACGTAATAAATTCCCCAATAATACAGTCAAATTATCTTCAGCGGTTGGGTATCAAGAGAGTAATCTTACTTGCGTGTCTTTTTCCAGAAGTAGCAGCTAATGCAGATGAGTAACACAGCAGCTACCGTTCCCATGGAAACCCCAAATTTCAGCCAAAAGTCCAGTGTCACGCACGCACTGACTTTTTGCGCGGGCAGGGACTCTCCGCCGTAGCAGTGCAGGGGCTGCTGCCATACGAAGGTGGTTCTCTAAAATACACAGATGAACAGACACCAATATACCAACTTCCTCAAAGGATCGGGTCTGTATCGTGTTTCAACGATGAAATATTCATTATTTGCCTCAATGTTTCCTTTTGTTGATGCCAAATAAAGATATATAACCCTACAGTAGTTACAGTAGGGGAGGATCCACTACAGGACCTACACGGTTACTTCCTCTTTCCTTTGCATTACTTCATAATGTTACTTCATTTGTATTTTTTTTTTTAACACTAAAACTGTAGTGCACTACCTGTATTCCCTGAATGCACGCACTGACTATCTCTCTGTAGTGGTTCTTGGTGCAGAGTGGACACGCGTGCTGACTTCGCCACAGAAAGTGGAAAGAACATCCGTCACATGTCCCCTCTGAACATTTACTGTGGAACAAAGAAAGAAAGAGTCAGAACCAGAAACCAACCCTAGGTCAGAAACTTGTCAAGTAAAGATATTTCAGCTGCAGTTCCACACTTTTCCCTCAAGGTGTCACTCTTTACAGCAAGACAATGACAGAGGGTCTAAAATGGAGCGCATGATCAGGTGGTATGTAATGATACCTTGGAAGAGTGATCTGGTCTTTGGCCGCCACTGTGGGATCACACCTGAGTCTGACGGAGGTGGACCGGCCCTGTTTACACGCCTGGGTGGTCTCGCTGGACCTGCCAAGACAATGCAAAATGTTCATGTATGTTCATGTACGTGGAGAAGTTTCAGGTTTTGCGCGATGGCAGAAATACATGAGAAATAAGTTTGTAACCTGTAGTAAAATATCACATCTGGCAGGCTGGACAACGTGGGGAAAGACTCTTCCAGAGAAGAGATGTCATTCAGGGATGTTTCAGTGGTTACACCTTCAGATGGAAACAGAAGACATGGTTTCTATTACATTCTGTTAGTTTTTACAGTTCAACTTCATTTCAACTTTCATTATATTGCATTTAAACAACAAATCGGTTAACAAGTGCAATTTAATTATGATATCTGGAGGTATGATTTAATTACATACATTCAGACTTAACAAGACACTGTAGTAGTAGCGTGTAGTAGCAGTAGCTGTAGCTGCAGAGAGATAGATAGATAGATAGATGGATAGATGGATAGATGGATAGATAGATGCATACCAACTAGTATGTCTCCAATAACAAATGGCTGGGAGGAGACCACGCCCTGGCCCCTGATCTCAGAAGGAACCACGGTGGACTGACAGGCGTAACCTTTCACCTCCTTCTGCGCCTCGGTCACGTTGTCCACGCAGGCCGCCAGCTCCCTGCCCTGGTGGAGAAAGACAAGGCCTTATTGCCACATGGTTATAGAGGATTTCTATTCATTTGTACATTATTTGCATGCCGGGATAACGCACACTATATCACAACTTCCTCACCTCCTTCCCACACAAACCCAGATGGAAGTGGGCGAAGTATCGCAGGCCCTTGCTGGTGAAGCGGGGGCTGCTCTGGAAGGCGGTGACGTTGGCCAGAGCAGAGAAGTCGTAGTGCAGGAGCTGGCTTGTGGTCTGCACGTCCAAAGTGCAGTCGCTGGCACAGGCCGAGCGGCCCTGGAGGACGGAGAGAAATAAGGGTCTCATTTTCTCTCATAAGTGTAAGTATCGCAAATTATAGTGCATTAAAGGTTGAAATACAAATTAAATGCAAGTAACGGAAAATGTGGAGTTTAAATGCATTTAAAGCGCAACAGACTAGAGTTGTTGCAACTTGCAGAATCTTGGTATGCATGTACAGAATATATAAAGTCTAAATACAAATAATGTATATAACAGACATCAGGTATGATATGGCCTTATCTACAAAACAGACATACAGTGGAATGCGGCATTATCCCAAATTACACTATTGCCTGTGGTTTGAGCTGTTTAGTAAGGGTTTCAAAGGGAAGGTTTTTGTTTTTTAATTGTCCCTTTACCTCGTTGTTGTGTGTGTTTGGACCACACTGGACGCAGGCAGCCTCTCCCACAGGCTGTTCAGCACGGACAAAGGTGTTCTGCGGGCAGCTCTTGCACACACCCGTGCCGTCCACCATGTAGTGTCCGGGTGGACAGGGGACACAGGTGGAGGGGGAGCTGGAGGAGCCCAGCGCACACTGGCGACACTGGGAGGCCACACCCCCGATCACATTGGTGATGTGGACCGAGTATATCTTGGCAACATCCGCTGTGTAGTTTCCCACCTGGAGGACAGGAAGCATTAGCTAGTGTCCAATAGATGATAGTGTCTGTACACAGCTGATCAGCCGTTCTCTCAGGTATATAACCCTAATGTTGTCTTTAAGGCTGCATTATAGTAACGTAAGGCCATTTTCCGAACTTCATTCTAGCTCCTCTAATCGAAATCTACCTGCTTGGTCAGAATATCCCCATTAGTACTGATTGTTTCTCTTGTGTCTGAATATGTTCATCAATATCGAGGTATTCGTCAATATTGGATATTTGTCAATATCGCCCTAAACCTTAAACCATAAACCCTAATACATGTAACACTGTATTACTGATGAAATTTCAAGCACCTTTTCCAGCATTTTCAATATGTAATCAAGCTTTTCGGTAACATGAATGCTTTAGTGCCATTATGTTGTAGAGACCTTGTTCTTAAATAGATGAAATGCATTCATATTTCAAGGACATTTCCAACTTTGCAAAATGCAACATAAAACAAACAACAAAAAAAACAAGCATATTTCAAACATTCCAGACTTTTTATGCACCCTTACGTATGCACTTTTAAGTTCAACAGCAGCAGGGATATTGTTGCTGCTCATAAAGCCCTTAAATGATAAATATAAGTTAGGTATCGCGCTAAGGAGTAAAATTTGGGACACCTCAGTCAGTCTCACCAGGTTATATCGCTTTGTGTGGCGGAAGGCCCAGGTAAAGCTGCTGGTGCTGTTGCTCTGGATCAGATATGAGTAGGATTGTTTCCCATTGCTGCCGCTCCACTGCTCCACCACGTCATTATTCAGATTGCTATAACCCTGAGGAAAAATAGATCATCAGACACCAAACTAAAGACAACACAGCTCCGTACTGTACTAGATATGTGCAGCATTGCGTATTATATCTTCTTAGCTATTCTCTCACCGCCATGAAGAAAAGTAAGCATTCTGCAGTGCACTTGGTCTCAAAGACAAAAGTGATCCGGGATAGTTCGGTCCTCCCACTGTCCTTATCCATGGATTGAGGAAGCCTTTGAGGATATATCACATTACACAGTGTACATACAGATATGTCATTTTATTGTATTATTGTATTGTATTATTGTATTTATTAGATTTATACATGTGCCAGTGCGCCTCACCTGTACCCAGGAACCTGGAGTGAGAGCATCACAAAGTCAGAGTCCTGGTCACTGGGGACAGTGTAGATGTACTCCCCGGCCACCTCCCACCCTTACATAACAAATAACACAACAACCTACATAGGTATTGCATTCAAATGCCATAATGTCCTCCCTGTTGTAACGGGTGTTAAATATAATCTATAGGAGAAGGAGTCCCTCACCTGTACTGCGGTCGGAGTAGCTGTACTCCCGGTGGAAGACGGAGGTCTTCATGTTACTGGGCATCTTGTTCCACCATTTGTACTCAAAACTGACCACTGGCTTCGTCCCAGCGGGACACTCAGCACAGGCTGTCGGTGCATGGGTTATTGTGAAACAGAATTTTGTTACAATTAAGAATGTATTTGCAAAAAAAGGCATAGAAACATGAATATAAACTACATTTAGGGTTGAGGAAATATTAAAGGTACAACACCTGTTCCATTGGAGTAGGAACCATCGGGGCAGGGTTCACAGCTGGAGGAGTTGGTGACGTAGAAGCCAGGGTTACACGGGGGGCAGGTCCGCTTCTGCCCCGACGCAGGGAGTTTGGCGGCTCTGTAAACACTCTCACTGCAAATTTTAGGCTCAATCCATTTATACATGAGCTGGGTCTGAGAGACGACAAACAAGAGATGAATACAGGAAAGAAGTCAGTGGACGGTTCTGTTTTTTTGTGGAGTCAACCAAGGGGAACTGATATTTATGGAAACGTTATAGCAACACCAGATGGCCCGTGAACCACGTGCCATGTCATATTGAATGGTTTTTTTTTTGGTAAACTCCATTGCACACCATTTTCCCATGTGTCATTAGCTTTAGTACCTGGCCCCTGGAGTCACACGGAGTGTGGGTGTAGAAGTAGTCATTGTTTGTACAGGCAGGTCTTGCTTTGCAGCTTCCTGAACCAGCCTCTGGAAAAAATATAGGCCGAGCGAAGGAAAAACAGCCAGTGGGCACGAAGGAAAACACACATCTCCAATTAAGATCCACAGATAGCACAAGCCCTCTGACCTTGTTAGCTCTTCACAAGCACGTATTTGCATATTGAATGCATTGCGATTATGTGGCATGTAGGTTGGACCCTGTTTGAGAACATACTGTAATTATATCTATCTCAATTAAAGAAACATATGGCGTGGAATGACTTTGACAAGGTGCTGGAAGTACAAACATACCAGAATATTTGTTGTGTTCACACTCGTGGCACGTTGTGGCTCCTTTGTTTGAATAGGAGTCCGCGGGGCAGGGAGTGCACCGGGCAGAGCCTGGTTTGGCGCTGTAAGTGCCAGGTTTACAATGGAAACACTCCGACGTGTAGGCCACCCCTGCATGAAAAAACACCAATTAACTAGTGACCAGTAACTGCAAAGGGGGCGGGGAGCGCAGCGAGCAAGCACCTCCACCTCATGCATGGTGGAGTTTTGTCCCGTAGTAGATTTTCTGAGGAAATGGAATCCTGAACAAAGAAAAGAAGAACATGTTCTACCTGAGATGGCGATGTTTCTCAACAGCACAGGCTTGAGAGTATTTCCCAGTACAGCATATGCAGAGGTCCTCCAGTACAAAACATTGTTGCCTTTATTTAGTTGTACCTGCACAGAGCCAAATTGAGATTAAAATAAAAGTTTAAAAAATTAAGGCCGTATTCAAAAAGCTCTCTGCAATATATTCGGGGACTATGAACTCTGCGGACCTGGGGAACAGGTGAAGCAACTGTCAATCTTTTTTTCTGTTTTGAAAAATCTGATCTTGGAAAACACTTTTAAATCAAATTCTAATTTGGCATAATAGAGGGTAATTTTTAGTTTCCCCATGTGACGTAATGACACAGCAAGTATAACTTACGTGCTATTTATGGAAGTACACACAGTCCTATCATCTCCGGTATTACCTTATAATTGTATTTGTTAAACTGACATAGCGTGCACGTATGATCAGTAAGTATGTAAATGACCTTCGTTAAGAAGCGACTCCTCCCATGGCTTCTTCTATCAGCATTATGCTGATGACACTCAACTTTACCCCCCCTTCCACCCTTCACACACACAAATTGAGCTTCTCTTTCTGCCCTCACACAGATCCCTGCATTACTATCGAGAACACCAATGGATCTCTGACCATCAAGAACCTTCCTGCCAACATCGCCTCTAGGTTTTCCCTCTACAAAGTCTGCAGAATATGGCTGTTCATCAGAAGAAAAGCAGTGCTACGCCTGGTTTGGGCCCTTGTCTTCTCCCGTCTAGACTATAGGACAGTCTCTGCTGCCTCCTCTCCCTGCCTCTGTCATCAGACCTCTACAACGTATCCAGAATGCTGTTGCCCACCAACCGAAATCCTCCCGTGTCACCCCATGTCTACAATCTTTGGCCAAATTCAAAACTCCAGCTCCTCCAACGATACCTCACTCTGACCTCACCATCTCATAAGGATCTTTACCCGACTTTACCCTTATTAAAGGTAAAATCCAATTCTATCGGTTCAAGGACTAAGGATAAATGTGCTTTTCATAAGGGGCTTTGGATACAAGTCTCGGAATGTAAACCTAATGTAATGCCCTTTTCAATTTTTGGGGGGCAAAGTCTGGTGCTGAAGCTACATTTCAACTTACATTATACAGACTCCAACTGCCCTCTGATATCTTCATCCACCTACTCGCAGATTCCGTAGACTGACACTGGTCGTTCTGAACCTGGCCAGCAAGAGAAAAGTCTCAAATTAGTAATAAACTTTGTAATAACGTTCTTTGATAAGAGCAGACCGTAAAAAAAAAAGGCACTGTCAAACACTTACAAAGAATTCAAAGTACATGTTGTTGTCGGGGTAAAAATATTCGAAGGACACGGTTCCAGGTTTCTTCAGGCTCACGGCGTAGGACAGCGTGGCGGTGCATTCGTCTGTGTTGGAGGCTACGTGGTCGCCCATGGGAATCCAAGTGGAACTGGATGAAGGCAGCAGAAAGTGTTGGATAAGCTTCTTCAAACGGGGGTCAGGTGAAGCACATGTCAAGCAACGACGATCAATTTAGGACTAGACAAACTAACTTGGAGCAGTTGGTGTGGGCATCCTCATCATTTATCCCGTGAGTGACAAATCCAGTGGGGAGGCTCCCCCAGTCGTCGAAGGCCACGCCCGTCCCCAGGGAAAAGGTCCCCGCAGCACACTTCTGACACTCCTGGGCGCTCATGTCGAGGAACTCCCCTTGATTGCAGGAGAAGGCTAAAGAATGGAGGGAATGAAAACAGGGCAACCTGAGTTATGAATGAATGATTTGGGAACAGCGGCCAAAGTCGAGGGGCCAAAACTTACTACACTGTGTTCCTTTGACAGGATCGGGGAGGCCCGTGCATGTGTCGGGCTTGTTGGGAATAGCCACTCTCCATCTGGAGCCAAGCACATCACAGTCTGTGTACTCAAAGTGGTAATCTGACTGGAAGGAGAAGACATGGCTGGAATGAGACTGACTGAATTTACTGGACACAAAAAGTGCTCTGATGCTTTAGAAATAAAATGTAATAAATATTTTTATGGTCAAAGAGCAGATCAGCACCCATACCGCTGTGTAAGAGCTGGCGCTTTACAACATATCCCGATAGATTTATTTATATCGAGTTTAATTTCTCCCTAAAGCAGGCCAGCCTACTTTCCAAATAAAGCCACAGAGCATTATTTGCCAAGAGGCGGCCTCACCTGTCTTGAACTATTTTCTTTCCTTTTCTTTATCAGGGATGTTTGGCAACTTCTGTACCATGAGGCGCCCTCCAGGTTTTATTTACCAAGCCAAGAGGGGGACAATGATTATTAGCCCAATCCTTTTGTAAACATTCTATCGCAGTGTTGTTGCAGGTAATTGCCGCTCCACAGGGACAGCAGATGTTAATTTTCTGTTTCATGTATTTACTGCGACAGTGGTTAATAGGCAAACACTGCCCCACCCAGATTTGAATTTGTTCTCAGATTATTCTTAACTTTACTGTATATTCTCGATCTCCTCCTACAGAACTCCCACAGTGATTGCTGAGAAGGCGGAGATGATCATTTTAAGAAGTGGTCAATACGGGCGGGCTTTGCTCTATTAAGTGGGAGGACCACTTAAACCAAGTCCGCGGCAAGGCACAGGGGATTAATAGTTAACAAAAGCACAGGAACAGATGAAAACTCATCTGAGTTTGTCATTTGATTAGTGCCGCTACATTAGCTGTGGCTGGGATCTCACCTTACCTAGTTACCTGTGTGGGAGGAATGGGTGAAAAATATGAATAAAAAGGAGGATTAGCTGCCACCTAATCGCTTCCTTTGAACAAACATAAGGACACCAAGGCAACGGGACATTGTGACCGCAGCGTGTATGCAACTGGATGAAAACAAATTCATCTGCAGAAAACAGCGGCTGCCCGACGCCTTCTGGACATTTAGTCCTGATCTCCCTAACCTTGAAACTAGCTGCCACACTGCAGTTTCACTGAGGCTTGCAGAACGTGCAGAAAGATAAGCAGTAGCTATGGTTTCTCCTTGTCAGAAGATTCTAGGCAACTTCTGATAATAAAAAAAATCTTTATCGTCAAATGGCAGGTTGTTATGCAAATATTTGGAAGCAGGTTCAACACGGAGCAAGGTCTGGTGGCCCACAAGGGCACGACTAAATTAAGCGAAATGACGCAGCTCAAACATATGTTTATTTCCCACAGGTATCAGTCCTCGTGTTGGAGGCTGGTTGGAGTAGGTCACGAGTCCTGTTTAGACAAATGCTGCCGGCCATAGTGATTCTTATTTTATTTCAAGAGGAACCTGTTTAAAAAAAAACACACACACTTTGTATATCCTTTGTGTGCGCAATAAAAGAGCATAGTGTAAATAAGGATATCTACTAACACAAACAAATTAAACCACAATTGTTGGCGATAACCACAGAACTGAAGCCATTTTAAGCACCAGAGGAATTTCTATTTGATATTATATTAATAAGTAGTTTCGGATGCCTGTCTCTCACTGCAATTAAATATTGACCATACAGTATAATAGCAGCTTGTAGGCCTATACCAGACCACGCTTGCTCTTGATCAAAACAAGAATTAATTAAATAAATTTAACATATTGTAAATTGTAACATTGTAAATTAAGCCCACGCTTATAACATTACTAGTTGTTTTCCTGAGGAAATTGTATGAAGATATCAGATAAAATATTGTTTTTTATTTTTTATTATTCTTAGCCTCCACTATACTACTATATCCAATTCATCTGACATTAGTGGTTATAATAAACTTTATTTTTTTAAACACCAACCACCATAAACCATATAATAATAATAAAATAATTAGAATAATAATTATAACACTTACTTCTTTACACATAGGCAGATCCGCGTGTATATGAACAAATAGTTGCCATATGAAGTAGCAGAGGTGGACCAGGCTGCGTGGCATCGTTCCCGTATCAGGTCCAGCTCCACACTGCGAAGGCCACGACGAGCCACAGGTGAGGCGCGCTGTGGGCGGGGCTTCACGCTGAGCGCAGGTGAACAGGGGGCTGTGATTGGTTGAAATTCATTTATGTCAAATAAACTGAAAATGTGTATTTCCCTTCTATAACTGAAATGTCTCACTTCCTTAACAACAGTGAACTATATGTAATTAAACTAGTAGTTTAACTACATTTTGCAGTAGCTTGCTGGTAGTTCAACTACATTCATATTTGCATCGTGAGTCACCCTGCTTGGTGCAACACCCCACCTGGACTCTAGTGTCTGACTGATGGACATTGTATACAAACCAAAGCTGACATTCCTGCACTTTCCCATGAATAGGGAGGTTTTTATTTTTTTGGTTTATGTCTGACCTGCCAATAAGTGGACACTTTTTGCAATAAACCCATTTGAGTGGCATTTTTGCTGACATGTGACTTTTTTATAT
>OMKR01095812.1:0-19154 GCA_900302355.1 Cyttopsis rosea
GAGGGAACAAAGCGAGAGGGGAGACGGCGCCGGGCGACTTACGCCACTATCTGCCAATGGATGGTGGATGCCCGGACTAAGGTATCGGTCTCGACCGTGGTCCGAGCTTTCACGAAGGAATCATCACTGAACCGCCAGGTAACGGCAACGACACCGACTCGGATAATGACGAGAGGGATCCGGGCCGGATGCCGTAATCGCCCGACTGTTAAACTCGGACACCGAAGATGAAGAATTTGAGGGATTTGTGGACGAGGAATGAACTGAAAAAGGGAGTGTATTGTGTTGTATTTAATAAAGCTTGACTGACTGACTTATCTGACTGTTTTGTTTCGCTTAATGCGCCTTATAGTCCGGTGCGCTTTATATATGAAAAAAGATCGAAAATAGACCATTCATTGACAGTGCGCCTTATAATCCAGTGCGCCCTATAGTGCGGAAAATACGGTATTCCAAACACTAAATCTAATATCAGAACCATATGTTGTCTATTGATTCAGAAGGTAATTTAAAAGAAAACACAGTTTGTTTTTGTGTTTTTTTTTTAACCTAAACTGAGCTGTGACACATTGCGATTCGTGGTTGAAGCTATTCTCTCACTACTGGATCAATTTAAACAATTCTGATGCAATTTCATCCTAATTAATGATCAAAACATAACAATATATAATAATATGTTTTTTTTTACCTAAAAAAAGTATAATTTGAAATGGTATTCTATTCAAATTAATATAAATTGTTAATATTATTTATCTATTTATTCATATTAGTAACTTAAATGATTAATATATTATTATTATTATCATTATTAGGGGTCCAGCCAGAAGGGTGGGAACCCAATTGTTTTTGTTTGGATTCTTATTCTTCTAGCCATTATCACCGGTCAAAGTGTCTGGCGCTCAGAAGCCATCGAACCCACGGACACGAGTGAATAGTACACACAGGGGGGGGCAGTACACACACGCTGTGGTCCAACTTTGATCCACCCTACTAGTCACCTTCGTCAAGGTTCCAAGCGAGCTGAGGCGATACCAAAAGGTGACGTGAAACCACCGATTGGTCACAGAGAATCGTTACTGCATTGCTTCACCCACCATTTGTAAACAGCCAAGCTACTTTATTGATTCTATTTGATGAAATGGCAACCCGCAAAACCACAAAAAAAAAAGAATCAACAACACCATCCCTTCGATATCCGCCATTGTTTCTGTGTGTGTCTCGTGGAAGATGACGTCACGGCAGTTTCATGTGGCGTCGCTATGGGCACTATCTGCAGTGCAATACGAAGTCAGCTTCTGTGAGGACAGTTGTATAGTGACACAAAGCAGGGTGAGTTATAACAATGACAAGCCCTGGTTCACAGCCAAACTCAGACGGCTTTGTTTGAAAAAGGAAGCCTCTGTCCTTCTTGGGACCACAGACTTCAGAACTGAATGACCTAGATTTCTGTGACTGTCCTCCGCACCCATTTTTCGTCGTGCACATGCTCCACACTGCTGCGCATTCTGGCAGCGCCGGCCTGGCATGCACTAGAGCGTGCATGTGCCCGCTCGCCGAGCGCAACCCCCAAGCTTGAGGGCTGCGCAGGTGCGCCGGCTCCTCAATGGGCCGGGGTCTAGATCGGGCGTGTGCCCCGAGCTCGGCAATGCCGCGGGGCCATTGAGCGAGTGAGCGTGCACGCGCCCCGAGCCCGGAAAGCTGTGGGCGTGCCAGCTCTGCGCTTGATGGGTCGGGCATGAGCCCGCTCATGACCAATTGGTGCCTTCTGCGTGACATAATTGGATAGAAAATTGCCCCCGGCACCAGGTTTCATGTCTCCCACCCATTTTTTTGTCGAATATATGATTGGACTCAAACGGTGGTTCATGGTACTGTGGGGGTTTGCGTTCAACGAGCCCGAGCTTATAGCGGGGGTCTGTTGTGCTTCTCCCCTGAGAGGTGAGGGGGAGCGGGGCAAGTGATTCACCACACCAGTGTTTGGCCCTGCCGGGCCCAGCTTATCTCTGTGAGCGTGTTTCCCGCCGTGTAAATGAGGAGACAGGGATGCTTCGCTGGGACAGGGTCTTCTGCTGCACCCCCCCTTGCTTCCTCCTCCCTTCAGGGCTTAGGCGCCGCAGCCGCGGAGCCCTGCTGTTGTCTCCCTTGGGAGTGAGCTCGGTCCTGCAGCCTCTGCCTCTTCTGGTGGGCCTGCTGTCCCGGGGGCAGAAGGGTTCCTCTCCCATCCTCGCGGTGTCACCTGGGTGGTCGCTGTTGGAGGCGGCAGAGGGGCTCGGAAGCCACTCTGCTGTGGCCCTGCCCCCATAGCGCTTCCTCTGCCACGTTGGGGAGCGGCCACAGCCGAGGGATCCAGGCCTGGAGAGCCTCGCAGCTCTTCCTCTCCTCCTTGAACCTTGCCGTCATTAGGCCCATCGCCTCTCCAAACGCTCCCTGGGGGGACACCGGGGTGTCGAGGAGCGGCACCATGTCCTGGTCCTGGAGACCCGTAAAGCCCAGCCAGAGGCCCCTGTGCACTGCCACGCACGCTCCCATGCTCCTTCCTGTCGCCTGGGCTGCTCCCCTGGTGAGGTGGAGAGAGAGGTCTGTGAGGCCTTCCTCAGCTCGATGAGGGTCCTCTTGTCCAGGTTCGGCGAGCTTGCCAGCTCTGCCAGGAGCTTCGGCTGGTAGTGCGGCAGGAGGGCCTGGGTATTAATCGGCTGCGGCTCCAGCTGGGGGTTTCCGGCGTAGAACTCCCCATCGAGCAGAGACACGACACGCCGTGTCTGGAGCTGCTGCGGTGGGGAGCCCCAATTTGCCGTCTCAGGGGGCCCGAAGCCAAAGCCGAAGCCAGGCTGGAACCCTCCGGGAGGCTAGGTAGGCTCTCCTCCCCGTTGGAGTCCAGAGACTCCGGCGCGCCCCAAAAGCGGACCCAGTGCTGCGGTTCCTCCGAGCCCATGGAGCTAGGGAGGGAGGTGACCGGCCGGGGCGCGGGGGCAATGCTAGGCTTAGCATGAGGCGCACGCGGCCAGCTCCTGCGCTCGTGCTAGCCATGGGGGAGGGCTTGTCATCCGACGTGTTCTCCGCATCCTCCGCACGCCACTGTGCCACGGGGTCTTGGAGTAAAGCCTCCTCGGCTTGCTGCCTTCCTAGGCAGGTGGCGCAGGACTGATGGCGGTCCCCCTTTTCTCTGCGGTGGCCGCAGACGGGGTAAAGCCTCTTAGTCACTATTACCGATTTAATTTCCGACTCTCTGATATCTGTATTAGAGACAAAATAGAAATTACAACAGAAAAACACAATAAAGCAAGATGTTACACTTCACCCACGGTACTCGAGCCGGTGACTTACACTTACAACATGAATGGAACCCGAGAGGTGAGCAAGCGTGAAGATCGAGGAATCATACTGAATTCTTCTTGTGAAGAAAGAAAAAGAGGCAGAGGCGGAAGTGACGCTGCAACATATACCTGCGGGGGTGGGATGCTAGCGTGGCAGTGTCACTTCCTCTGGCCATCATTCCCATGAGTAATAGATCGCAGTCCCTACCATAGGGAACCTTGATACGATGTCCTCTATTCTTTAACATTGGTACGCCATTATGCATTTCTTTAACCCCAAGAGAGGTCATTGTTTCTTCCTTTTTTACCAACCCAAGCGATTGGGTTGGTAATCGCTAATTCTCTTTTCTAAATGTGGAGAAAAGAGAGACGGACCCCCTCTCTCTCTAAACACCTGGCCCCCATCGAGCAGCGCTCAGCCTTTGATCAAGTCTGTCTTAGATCAATTATGTATTAGCATCAGCGTGAATATGGCTGGGTGTATTGGAGGGATAAGTATTTTGTGAGGAGAGTGAGATGGGGGGTTAAAGAGAATGTGAAATAAAGTGTCAATAAGTCTGACGGTCTGAATGAATTTTTAAGTGGCGTTGTCGCTGTAACACATATCTTTATATATATGTTACATAAAATGTTATTGTAAATTGTAATCAGGATATGCAGACATACAGTACCAAGGCACTGGATATGACAAGAACTTTTGCATTTATTACTTTCAGTATGTATATACCTTTACTTCAGTAGAAATGTCAATGTGGTACTTTCACTTTTACGAGAGTATTTTGTTGCATCGTTTGTACTTTTTGTAAGTAAAAGATCTGAGTACTTTTTCAACGGCTGCCAGGAATCTTATACTATAATATATATATATATATTGTCTTTATACACATTACAATATGTCAATATGTCAATTAGCAGAAGCTTTTGTCCAAAGCGACATACAATAAGTACATTTGTCACAGTATCACACCACCATTTTATGATAGTGTTGTAAGGAAAATATAGCTTTTCTTGTGTTAAGGTGACTACATGGAGACAAATGACTGTGTTTTATCCCAAATGGACGGTCGTGGGGAGCAGATAGGCTTTTCTCACATCGCACACCAGTTGCCCTCTCAGGGGGACCAGACTTCCCAGAGTGTGAAACCATTATGCAGAAGCTGGAGCTTGAACCTATGCCCACGTTATCTTCACTCCTAACACACCGGGAAGGTACTCTTCAAGTTTCATTGAGAAAATGTTATATAATATGTAAGGGATAATGTGCAGCGCCAGCCGGTCATTATCACAAATTAACCTCCAACAAGGGGATCAGGTCTTGCATCACACTGAAGGGGGTTATTTTCCGATAATGACCATCTGGCTGCACATTATCCCGCTTATTACACGGCTACTTACTAAATCAAATAATAAATTGAGACAATATATTTATTTGAAATTACTTCAAACTAGTATGCCTAGTTTTAGAGCTTCTGCTAAGAAAAATAGTCCACAACAACACTGCAACAATGTGGTGAAATTACTGTTTTTAATGTGAAATTGGATATATCCACATTCGTGTCTTCAAGTCTTCCATTGTAGTTGACGGAGACAAGTGGTTGCCCGTGCCATAATTAAGAAATAACTGACCAGTGATTTCTGCTATTGACCAATCAGAATAGAATATTCCACAGAGCTGTGTTGTTTAATTTCAGATAACCCCCCAGAAGGCTGTGACATTCAAGTCACCAACATCTAATATTACATATCATGTCAGAAAAAATAAAACCTCAGTGCTCCCTGCTCCTTTATTTGCATTGCAATATAAAAAAAAAAACAATTTTAATTGTGTCTTTGAACTTCTGCTTTTATGTCCTTGACACAATTTGCCTGCCATAGATAATAAATGCATGAATCGGCAGGATAACAATATGGAGCTCAGCGTACAGTAATGTTCTGTACTGCAGTGTGGAATCCTTTTGAATCATGTTACACACAGGACCATTTCTCACAGTGGAATAAATTGTGTTCGGGGAAAAGGACATGGGAGCTGTTCATGCTTAGATAGGATCCAATCAAACCTTGATTGGATTTTTTTTGCTTTGGTGCAGGTGATGGAGCGCAGACTGGAGATAATCATTCATATTTATTACAAACAAAACCAGGAATGTGGCCCTGACACTTAGCATAGTATTGAGACAATAGATATCTAGTTATTTGTTTAATTATTATACATGCAATTGTATAGGAATTCTGCTGTGAACTCAAATATTCTTAGATAGATACTATAGATAGTGAAATAGAAAATGCTATATTCTTAGATATAGTCTTAATATTCTTAATCAAATCCTTCCACATGTCTCAGAAAGGTCCATGCCCTGAAGGTTGGCCCATGCCCCTGAAGGTCTCAGGTCTCCCCATTTCATCTGAGAATTTCAATAAACCTGAGGTCGCTCAGATCAGGTCGTACCAGGATGTATCAGACTGTTTTGTCTCCACAAACCTTTTTCTCCCTAATGAAGGGCCAACTTCAACATTCCTGTCTTACTCTGTCACATTTTTTCCTTAATCTTACTGCCTCCTGAGGGGGGCAAACTCCAACATTCCTGTCTTACTTCATCATCTTACTACGCCCAATTGTACTTGGCTATAAAAGATTGACTCTGACACATGTAGTCACACAACATTGTTAACACCGCATTAGTGTGCCACTGTATTGTTCGCATTTTACTCTGCAGATTAAAATCATTTTACAATCTCAGTATGTCTCCTGATAGCGAATCAGGTTAAACCTCACAATTTGCGTAACGGACATTCTACGACAATAGATAGATAGATAGATAGATAGATAGATAGATAGATAGAACTAAAAATAGAATAATTTGGAAATATGCAATTAACCTAAAAAATAACAACAAATTATAAAAAATAAAACAAAATAAATAAAATCTAAATAAAGAGCATACAGGATTGGGGTGATATTATACCTCAGTAATCTAGATGCAAAGCCTCAAATCCATTGAAAATGGATATTAACAACAGAAACAAAGAACTACAATAGAAGAACAGAGATTTGGTTTTATTGACTTTGCATTAAATTTGGATGAACAGTCCATGTAACTGACATCTAAAATGTATTACAAATAGCACAAATAATATTTTCTGTCCTGGACCCCTTCTCCATTGACACAATTGACCTGTCCACCTCCTCAACCTTCTTACATCCAACCTGTTTGGACGTAACACATGGACACAATGCAAAACAATACTCTACAAATATAATACTAAATATGGTAAATATGAGGGATAGTCTTTGGAAGCGAAACATAATAAAATATAATGAAATATATGAAATCCTCTCAATTAATCTGTGTTATTATATTATTTTAAACCTTTTTTTAAACCAAATTTCCCTCTCAATGTCTTTCTTGAATAGATTCCTATGAGAGGTGTATTTTGTAAGAAGTGCCTTGAAAATCGTTTTTGCCAATGTAGCACAGGGACACTACAGTAGGGCCCATTCAAGGGGTATTAGCCAATCAGGTCAGAGCACAAGCTAATAAATAGTGTAAGTATTTTAGTCCTTATTTATCTTACTGTTTTTATTGTTCATTATAGAATTGATTTTATATAGTTTGGGATTTTAATCCTGTTTCTCTGTGTTTCTACTGCTGCAGCTGGTGGTGGCTTCCAATCATAGGTGTGGTCGGGGAGCTGGGTGTTCACTCACTTTTGATGGTGATATGGTTTGAGGTGGCACAATTTATTGTGTGTGGTGTTTTATTTGAAGTGTGTTTTGGTTTTGTATATTTCTCACAGGTAGAATACTCCCAGTGCTCCATCAGTGGGTGGTTGGATTTCCGGCCGTGGTATGACTGTCTGTCCCCTCCTCCTTTCTTTCTTTTTTCAGAATTTTTGTGAAAGTTTTAATAAATAGCCAGCTATGGCAGATAACTCACACTGTTGACTGTTGTAGCCTCTTTATTGAAGCCCCTGTTTCTAAATTAAATGCTACACCTATTTTCATTTTCAAAGGTGGAGCATGATATAACAAGTGGTGAGTATAGGTACTGAGATATTTCATTTTATTTGTTCCGCTCATGGTAATGCAAAACTCTTCTGGAGTTTCTAAAAAATTCAGATATTTCAGTGATCACAGATCACAAAACCTTCTCACATGCTGCAACCCTAAGTCTTGCCAGATGTTGACTTAACCAAAGACAGAGAGATTTGACCAACGAACAAAAATGCAAGCGGAAGACGTAATGGTTCTAAATTCATTTGAAATCAGTTTAACTACCCCCATTCAGAGTCTCTTACTTACAGCAACTCCAACAAAAAACACACATCAGTCCATACTACCAAAGTAAACCAACTTAAAGTCACTCCGCAGTTTATCCTTGGTGATAAATTTTCCGCCAAGGACCAATTGATCCATCCCCTTCAATTATTACCTCAATATGTTTGATGTGTGTGTTTGGTGGGGGGGGCATCATGCCAATATTCAATCAAATCCAATTAACACTCTTGGCCCTTGCCAGAAAACTGCATTACAGAAGGATTACACAGCTATCTGTGCTGCTCTGATTAATGACCACAGTAATTAATGCTGAAGGGGTCCATCCAGAGCGCCTCGCCGGGTGTAGGAGAGCAGGCAGCCACCGACCAGCTGCCCAAAACGCAGAGGAATAGAAAGCCACGCTCGCAAAACACACATAGACACACATAAAACACCTGCTTCTTCTGATGGAAACATATGGTAGCTACTGCGTAGGGTACATTAATGGAAACTATTGTTCCTGCGCAAAGAAAGGGCTTCTTTATATTAGAATTACAATGATTTGTGTCCTGACATATTGGTTTTCTATCCTTTTCTGACGAAAAGTCTGACTTTTTGAGCGACCGACTCGGTAAAGATTTATTGCAATTGTCCGACTCTTCATTCATTTGATTCAGTTTGTGTATATAATGCATGGTGAGCAAGGGAGGACTTCCTTGTGAACGATGAATGAGAGTTAGATCAGTCGGTTCGGCTCCAAGTTGTGAATGGGATTCTCATGAGAATCATTTAATTCTGTCAAAATTATGGATTGCAAAGTGAAAATCTGATTTTAGATTCACATTCAATATGCATTATGTTAAATGTAAAGGGGATTTAGTGCAAGTTTAGACAGGAAGACTACCTACTTCATAGCAGGTGGCATGCGTCAGCTTCGGCATGCAGCCAACCAATCGGAGCTGGCCACACCCCAGGGGGAGCCGTTTGGGTGGGTGCTTGGTCCCCGCTCTGTCATTTCAGATTCCGTGCTCAAGAGCTCTGTTAGCACTCCCTTGTGATACTCTACTTGTTCAGCTTATCGTATTCCACCTGGATCAGTTCTCGAATGTCTGACTCCGGCAGCAATCTGCTCTTAGTTGACTTTCCGGACAGTTGACCCCCCTCCCGAACATGGAACCTCTGGCAATACCGGTGCAGGAGCATCCGTATTGCCAGGTCCTTTTCACCAGGAGGCGAAGCAGCAGCGATCACCTGCCAGCTGAAGAATCCTCCCATCCTCCAAGGTAAAGATCTAAATCTCTCATTTTACCCTTGTGCAACAAAGTAGTCTCGTCAAACAAGAACGTTGCGGCCGTTCTAATATCAGCTGACTCATGTCTAGCAAGAGATCTCTCCATCGGCAAGTTCCTAGTTGCGTTCAGCATTTACCGCGATGTTATCTGTGCAGTTTACCCGGAAAGGAGACACAAATTACTCATATCTGGCTTTGGTGGGCGACACACACAACCCACCGGAGCATGGTGCCAACAGTGCCCCAGGAGGGAATCGAACCCAGGACCTTCTTGCTGTGAGGCAACAGTGTTAACCACTGAGCCACCGTGCCACCTATGTGGCAACATCAGTCACTCAAACACACTCTGCGCCTTTCTGACACAGTTTTCAGATTCAAGTACATCCAGCAGCCATCCCCCACCAACCAATCCAATGGTCGATTGATGCGACCGACAGCCAGTGCAAAGACGTGCACCCAATTGTTTGGACAGGAAGGGTGGTACCATGAAGTTTTGAAAAGCCACCTGTCCACTCCAGTGAACATTAAACTTCTTTCCTCCAATCTGTTTCATCACCCCGGTCCGGTGTTCGTAGACCACCTCATCTCAGGACTTTCCCAAGGTTTCAGGGTGGGAGGTTTTTCATCTCCCAGCGAAACATTCCTCTCCAAAAACCTCCAAACTGCCCTCAGAGATCCTCTCAGCTATTAGATAAAGAAATAAATAAAGGCTATTTAATCGGTCCATTCACTTCTTCTCCATTCCCTGTGTTCCGCTGCAGTCCCATTGGGATCGCAACACAGAAGTATTTCGAAAAAAACCTCAGATTTTCAAAGTCCAAGGCATTAACAGCCGAATTCCCACAGAGCCATTCACTCGTCATTAAGCCAGCATCGACAACGCAATTAAACTTATTAAACTAGTTATACTATGTTATCCAAGGCAGACACTGTAGATGCCTTAAAATAGTCCCAATCCATCCATCCCAATCCACCCATCCCAATGGGTGCTTTTCGGTATGAAATGGGACAAAAAACTGTAATTCGCAGAGGGGTAAACGTTCAGGTGTAGAAGTTGCTGGGCTATTTTTAACATGCTATCAGAAGCACTCTGCTGGAGCCTGCTGAACAAGGTTGATTTGTCATTCGTTCTCCACCTCCTAGATGACTTCCTGGTTATCGATCCGCCCCACAATCCCTAGAGCGGCACTGTCCAAACTGAAACTTACTTTCCAACGTCTGGGCATCCTGTTATCTGAGGGGAAACCATTCGGCCCAGCCACCTCATTTGAATTCCTGGGTATCACACTCGACAGCAGCAAAATGGAAGCCTCTCTCCCTGTTGAGAAATTGTAACACATCCACCAAATTTCCCATTCTTACATCACAGCCAAATCAATAACCAAACAAAACCTGCTTTCATTGCTTGGTCATCTAAATTTTGTAATGCGCGTCATGCCCTAGGGCCGGTCGTTCATGTCCCGGTTGCTAAACCTGACATCCTCAGTCCGGAATCTACACGACACCATCACTCTCAATGAAGGGTGTCGTTCAGACCTCAGCTTCTGGTTCAGGTTACTGGACAACTGGAACGGCACCTCCTTTTTTTACAGTGAAATCGTCATCAGCAGATTTGATCCAGTTGTTCACAGACACAGTGCCATCCGTGGGTTTTGAGTTGTACTACCAAGGTCAGTGGTTGGCAAACAAATGGCTGAAATCTTCCACCTGGAGTTTTCTTCTGCACTTTTTGAAATTTACCCCATTGTAGTAGCTTGTCATCTCTGGGGTCATCTTTGGCAATGCAAGCGCATATTGGTTCTCTGCGATAACGACGCCATAATCTGTCAAGTGTTCCTCCTCAAAAGACATCATGCCGTTGATGAGACGCCTCACCTGGTGAACAGCCATGCATAATTTCATCCTCACTGCTCGCCACGTACCCGGGCACCTAAACATCATCACTGACTCTCTATCTTGCTTTTAATTCCAGGCACCCCAGCCCCATGTCTGCAGTCATTCCTCTATTCTCAGCTCTAGTCCTGGCCTAAGCGAAAGCCCCATGATCAAACTTCTTCAGACAACAACAACCTATATGAGGAAGGGACTACCAGAGTCAGAGCCTCTTAAACCTGTGTCTATAATTACCGTTTGTGCTTTCATAACTCACTGCGCGGATACCTGTCATTTTAAAACCCCATATATTAAAGGTTTAGTAGCGGGCATCAACCCAGCTTGCCCCAGCATGTTCGCTCATCCAGCAATCAAGTTACTGCTGAAAGGCATTGCTAAAGCCTCTCCTTATATTGATTGCAGGCTCCCAATTACCCTGCCTATTCTGCACCATGTTGAAATGCATTCACTCGGGTATGTTTGCTCCTCTCCTAGACGCCCCCTTGGATTGTTTGTGTCTATTGGCTTTCTATGGGTTTTTCAGACCAGGCGGGTTGACCACTCCCTCCTCCTACTCATTCAACCCAAACAGAGATATTTCCTTTTCAGACTTATTTTTTCACCCTAACCAACTTTTCATCAAGCATTCGAAGTCCCAGGGTGCGTGCTCCACATCCATCAGCTCAGCTTCTGCTCGCCAGCATCACATGCTCCCTCTCACACTAGTCTACTCAGCCAGAACTATCAATTTTGGGGGAGAGGATCTCTCCAGTGGCCCTTCGAGATGCTAGTTGCTCATCCGCAATGCAGCTGTCTGGCCCCATGTTCGCCAGATCAGCTCATCCGCAGCGCATCACACTGGCCCCACATCACCAGAGCGGCTCGCCCACAATGCACCTAACTGGCCCCATGTCATCAAGAGCATTCGTCAGCTTCGCATTCTGCCGGCCCCATGTCCGCCAATCAGCTCATCAGCAGCGCATCGCATCGACCGAAGTCGCCAGAGTGCCACGCCCACAATGCACTTAACTGGCCCCACCAGAGCAAGCTTCACATTCCGCCGGCCCTATGCCGGCAGAGCTGCTCGGCAGCGGCACTTTTGTATTTACCAGTATAAGGTTGTCGGGTAGGTCTGTCCTCATTCGTTAGTTCTGCCTAAGCAGAAATGAAAATTTTTTTGGGGAAGATCCATCCTCCATACATATACATTTACATATACACAGCATCATGGAGTCCTATTGACAAATCATTCAGTCTGTAATCATCATTCAAATAAATGTCTTGTTTTCTTCATCTAGTGTCTCATGATTGAAATGAAGATTGGCGCAAGTTCAGTCAGGAAGACTACCTACTTCACAGCAGGTGGCATTCATCAGCTCCGGCATGCAGCCAACCAATCAGAACCGGCCACACCCCAGGGGGACCCAATGTCATGGCTCCCCGCCAGTATTTGTACGGCTGCTTGCTCCCCTCTCTCTGTGTCATTTCAGATGCTGTCCTCAAGCACTCCCACTTCCACTTTAGCAGCTTTTTGGGCTTCTGACTGCTCTTTTTGTTTGTGAGTTGCAGAGTTGCGAACTAAACACAAACGGCTCTTTTGCCGGAATGACTCCAGACTCCCGAGTGGTTTAAAATATTTGTTTGACAGAGAATGAGTGTAGACATAAACGTCTCAAATATTTAGTTATTTTTCAGGTTGTTGTTCATGGTGTTTTATTTCTTTTGTTATTCATTTATTTATTCATGTACAGTATATACAAATATTATCTATGTATCTTATTAATTTATTTTTTATGTATTATATGTATTATTTATATTTTATTTATTATTTATATTATTTTATATTTATTATATGTATAGTATTTATTTCTTTTCATATATTTATTATTTATGAATTCCTATTCAAAGAGATGTCCAACAACATGTGATAACTTTCTTACAATACTGCATTACATTTGTTAGAATTTTTTTTGGAATAGGAGCTCAATTGCAGAAAACCTATAAGTAAATATAAAACTATAAGGGAGAGACCTACAGTATAGCTCCAACCATTCTGATTCATATAAATGGCTACTAAAATTGAATTATTTATTAATGATTTTAATGATTTTTACCACCCATTAACACACCACATTCACATAAAAAATAAAAATACAAAAACATAATGAAGAGCAGTAGTAGACATATTAGTTATAAAATCATTTAAAATTAACATTGTGTCTCATTTTATTATTTTATTTAGTAAATATCTGTGTGATACAGTGATAGAGTGATACAAGACCCTGATCCCTGTGTCAGGGGTTATTTTGTGATAATGACCTGCTGGCTGCACATTATGCCTTACTGATTTGGACACCCTTAAAATTTAGACTCTACTTTCGACTTTATCATCAAGAGAGTAGAACTATTATTGTTCTTTTTATGCAACCTCCACTATGAAGCTTTGATTCATTATGCTAGTAGTACATCTGCCTCATCTCTCGGGACCAATTCCACCTGGTTGCATACGATTTAAATCGCTCAGACGTTCGACACAATAAGACGAGATGCGATCGAGGCGGTGATACCTTTTTTTCCGCTGCTCTCCCTTGGAAATTGGCAGTAATGGGGACGTTTGAAGACAGTGGAGACTATTGATATCCCAGAGACAAGTCAATAGATTTATTTTTTCCATCCGGTTACCAGCTCTGCGTGCCAGCCGACTATCTTTATTATTAGGGTTGTCTAAACCTTCAGAGGCGTCCCGGAATACAAATAAACCCAATGCCGCTGAGATAAGTATCATAGCACCATTTTTTTATATAACAAACTCTGTGGAGGACCACGGGGAGGATCAAGTAGTGTAGTGTCTATATGTGTGTCAGTACATTGCAGGTTAGGAATCCCTGACATTTAGTGATACAAGATGCACTAGACGATTTGTTCATCGTGAACAAATCTTTAATGACTCACGAGTGTGGTAACCTTGTGAGGCAGAGATCACGATCGCGAAAATCCATCTTGCCAGGCTTCAATCTATGCGCTTGTATCCCAACCACTGTTGATTTGGACCAATCAGCGCCCTATGAGGAACTGGGCGTGGTTTAGGTGTGACGACAGCCGCTGTTCGTTCAAAAACGAGGTTGATCTGATTGGCTAAAGTTAGCCCGTGACACGGTGATAGTCAGATGGTTCATCGAATCACCTGGCAAGTAGTTTTTGAAATGCCTGCCCTTTTCCAAACAGTTTCTATCGACGACTTCCCAGATGCTTCTGTGTAACAAACCATCTGGCCCGTCAGGTTACTACGAGTCTGGAGCCACTCCGGGAAAAGAGTCGTTTGTTTGTTTCAATGGAAGTCCTCCCTCACTCAGCCGTGCATTAAACCAAGTGAATCGAACAAACGAAGAGTTGGAAAATGGAATGGCTCTTTTCACTGAGTGACTCGTCAAAAAGCGAATCTCAAAAAACCAGTCAAGCCTTTCATCACTCGGCACCTCTATTAAGATCACTGCACCTCTTGGCAGCGCTGGAAATACCACCTGAATCCACAAAGAAACACACTGACTACACACACATTCACATTATCTTGCCAAACGGACGTGTCGTAGTATAAACGATGCCGCCCACTGCTTTTTCAGGACACGACACATGTTTTATTACTCCTGCGTTATTGCAAACCGTTGCTAAATGTCATGTAAAATGCTTCGATGAATTTTCAGTTCACCAACTGAACGCCAATTTGCACTTTTTGAGCTGATAAAAGTGAAACGGAGGGATCAGAAAGTGCAGCCAGATACAAAGGAAGTGATTGGGAGTGGGAAGTCATTTGTCAGCCATTAGTCCCAGCATAATTAATGGTCGGAGAAGGAGCGCTTTTATGATTGGCCTCGCTGAGTAGCTACAAGACATAGCGAGTGTCCGAGTCGCTTCTGATTAAACGCCGAACAAGTGACAACGAATGGGGAACCAAACTGAAGTGGATAATAATAAAATGGGTTAAGATTATTTTTACAAGAAAATATGTGCAATTTAACCGTGTTTGAGTGGGGGCATAACGTATCCTTTATACACTAAGCAATATCTCTCTCTCTCTCTTATTATCCTATTTTTTTGTAAGACCATTGTAATCCCAAAATGAAATCCTAAAAAGATAAAGACCTAGTACAATTTAATTGTTTCCCGCTGAAGGGCAAGCCAAATGATTTAAATTTGTATCTTCTTCATTTAGTGAAAAGCCATCTCACTACAATGATCATTGGCCCAATATGTTTAGGAGTGTGTGGCCTGGAGGCTCCCTATAGAGCTCATTTGGAGACTGCATTAAGAGTCGAACTTCACAAAGGAAAATCTTGGAGAAACATTAAAGTGGTAATCATCGTCTGTGTTGGGTGGAAGTCCCAGAAATCCATTCAAAACTGCAACTTTTTGTATGGAATTAATGGAAGAAGCATATATAGGAGAGCGTGCATAATTCAAATGCATTGAATGTATTTTTCTTACAAAGCTAAGTAAAATACAAAATGTGGGATTATGTAACAAAATAATATTACAGATTTCCACTTTAAAATTGAGGCAAAATTGACAAAGAATTCCTCGAGTAAACACTGGGGTTATGTAAATATGCAATTTGGACATTTCCTTTTCAAATTTGTTTATTTCCTGTACATAGAACATGTGATAATCCATCTTTGACAGTGAGAATATGGTTTTAGCATTTCACCAGAGAAGAAAACGACAAGCAGAGAGTGACAAATTTACAATTTACATTCTTTGAATTTGAGTCGGAAAGCATCGCTTTACAGGGACATAAACTGCTGTAGAAGCTAAGTAGGTTAGTAAACAGCAACAAGATTTTTTTTATTTTTAAAAGCCATTTTCTGCATTCTTGGAATGTGAGCATCAATCATATGCTTTTGCGGTGAAAATACATTTTTCTTTTTGCTGGAATTATCAAGAGCACAGTAAATAAGTGAGCCTTAACCACCTCTAATGCAACACTTCAGCATAACCATGAACCATATCAATAAACGTATATTTTCCCATCAGTGGAAATCCAACATTCCTGTTTCTAACCTTTGTTGTGATTGGTTCGTAGGAATGAGGGTTGGAGGGATGTCAATCCAGGAACGGTGGAGGGTTTGCACATATGGAGGCCAAATTTAAGTGCCAGAAAAGCCCTTTTCAAACTGAAGGTCAACATGCGTATCATAATTCTTAATTCAATGAAGGGCTGAACGGGAAGGGTATGGGACAAGAAAAAGGTACTGAAAATATGCAGATAAAATGAATAAACAAACAGGTTGGTAAAAATAAAAATAAAAAAACATCAGAAAATAGTATTATTTTTATTTCATTAGAAAAACATATTATTGTATTATTATAAATTAGAAATACACACACTTTTATAACATTTTCTGATTTACTAGTCTAGTGAAAGCATTAATACAATGGGATGGTGTGACTTTTTTTCTCCTTTTTAATGGAACATCAAGTCCGTCGCCTGATATTCTAGAGAGCATGTGATTAATATTATAAAATATACCGTATCATGTAAGATAACAGTTTATTAATCCCCGGGGGAAATTCAGGATTCACGCACATTTGCACATTCATTGCACATGCATGGCGTAATAAAGGGATAATTTGGCCGCTTCTTGGAGTTTAAATAAAACAAACAAAAAAAAACATTGTGTGCTTTGCTAAAATGTGAAAAATGAGCTTTTGTTTTAAAAATGTGTATTTTTTCTTAAGCAAAAACATATTGCACTTTTCAACTCTCTCCTCATTATTGATTCAAGTTTTGGACATGGAATTTGGACTAAATGATGATTATGGAAGCACACTAGATTAAAATGAAAATATAAACTTGAAAATAAAAATGTAATTCCAAAATAGCATTATAATTTTCCACATATGTATGTTATTTGAGACAAAATTTAAATGAAAATGCAAAAATCCAATTTTCATTTTCATTTTTTGTTTGTTTGTTCTATGAGTCTATAAGTCGTACCTCGCTGTACAGTGGACAAAATTCTAATTTGAAAATTAAAATTCTATTTAAAAAATATAACCAAATTTTCCATTTATGCAAGCAATATTTATGTCAAAATTAAAATTAAAATGCAATTTTTGAACAATTTGAAAATTAAGCATTTGACATTTAATTTTCAAAGACTTCCACTGCTGTACAGTGGACAGTATTCAAATGCAATAAGCGAAACAGTGCCACCAGTCTATTGCATTTTCATTTCCATGTCACCACGACAACATGGAAATGAAAATGCAATCTGTCAATCCTCTCATCAAGGCAGGACTTCAGTTAGATGTCACTTCCTCCTTCAGTGACTTGGATCACAAGCTACCTACCAACCAGTATGGGATTCTGTAGTATAGTGGTAATCACGTTTGCCTAATGCCTGAAATGTCCCTGGTTTGAGACCGGCCAGAAACAACCTTATGTTTTCAGAGCAAAACATATGTTGTTTTGTACTGTACTGGTTGGTAGGTAGAACTTGTGATCCAAGGCACTTTGCACTGTTGCATTTTCATTTTCACAGATTTCAATTTCATTTTTATTTTCAAGGGTTGATGATGTACAGTACGTGGAGTAGAATTTTTTTTTTCCAAAACTTTATTTGTACTCCACGTACAACCCTTGAATATAAAAACGACTCATTGAAATCAGTTGAGAAATGTAAACATTATAGTGCTGTTATTGTTTTCGTGGTTTGTGTGTTTTTGACTTTGCATCGTTTCTGTATTTGCAGTGGGTTTCCTGTTCATGTATTTGTTTTGGATTTCTGCAGCACGTTTCTGTTGTTGTATTTGTTTTGGATTATCATATGTGTTGTTGTTGAATTGGCATCGTTTCTGAAGCTGCAGCACGTTTCTCCGACTGGAGATGTTTTGCGCCACCGTAATTCTGTGTATACTGTATGAATTGAAAAACAATTAAATTTTGTTTGAGACAACTCAACTATAGGATGTGTTTAAGAAGTACAATTTAAGAAGACCCATATCTATACATTACTCTCGCACCAGTAAAATCTAGCACTGATTGTCATTTTGGCAGTGCAGTCCATGAAGGGCTTGGAGACATGGAGGAGCTGCTGGTAGAAGTGGGAGTGGATTTTGTGGCAAACAGGGTCTGTCGCCGTCAGAGGAAGCATGTGCTCTTGCCAAAACGGATCTCATCTCATATACATGCTGTAAATCTCTTCACCCTAACCCCCACCACCGTCCCCATCTCTCTCTTGGTGGGAAAAGCCGTTTGGAAAGACAACGGAGATAAATCAGCGTTGGCGGCGGCGGCGGCGGTGTAGGCCTGTGTGGGGCCGGGACCGAGATGGGGCCGCTGAGCGTCGCTTTAATGATGTGCACTGAGCCAGCGGAGGGAGGCGTACAGGTGTAAATCTGCAGCTGCCACCTCGTCCTCCTCACTTCGTCCACCCCCCACCCCCCCGCCAAGACCTCCCAGATACCACCATCAAAGTCACCCATGCCTACCTGAGGTGTAGCAATGGTCTATGGGTTTTAAGAGCTTGTACTGTACAGAGGTAACACTGGAACTGTGAAGAAATGATGAAAGAATGCATCCAGGAGATGGACAACAGAACAGAATCACTGAGCAATGTATTACGACCAAGGACCTGGTAAAGGATAGGACCACCCTTGGCCTTCAGATTTTTGGAATGCGGCCATACAAGGCATGAACTGTGGGTTCTTGCACCGTTCTTCAAGAAGCAAACCCTCCAGATCTTTGAGGGGTGAAGGCGGTGGACATCTACAGTACTTCACTCAAGTCAAGTTAAGTTTATTTACATAGCCCTTAACAAGAAACCTGAGAAGGGGTCACAGAAGGAGGAATACCATTCCAGGACGGCCAGGCTGCAATGGACTCGCAACTTGCAATATACAGTACAGTACATTCTTATACTCATTATACTCTTACATTCAATATCTCATGTCATTATATGGTCTATATATCATGTTTCTATGCTACAGAACTATTCAATAACAGTTCAGATCTGGTGATGGGGGGGGACATGATAGATGGTTGACTGCATCCTAGTGTTCATGAACCACCACTGAAGTTGTTTAGCCAGGTATATGGGGACATTATCATCCTGGAATATGGGAACATCATAAGGGAACAATGTGTTCTTTCTTTAAATCTCATTTGTCATGTACATATATGTTACCCCTGCCCTTTACTTCGACCTCGTGCCCTTACATGTGACCTCTACCTGTACGTTGTACTTAAAGTCTTTGTTGTACTTAAAGTCTTATCTGTTTGTGCTACTACGTAGTTGTTGCTTGCCCTGCCACAAGAATTTCATTGTCCAGAATGACCTTGTGTTGTACTGTACATTTGACAATAAAACACTTTGAACTTTGAACTTTGAACTTTGATCGATGGGAACACTTGGTGTTGTGAAAT
>OMKR01095814.1:0-13372 GCA_900302355.1 Cyttopsis rosea
CGGTTAAGGTCACTTTCCGCCACACAATCTGATTACATTTTTAATAGGTTCTCCCCCCTCTCTGTATCTTTGCCCCTCTGTTTCTCCATCTACGACCAAATATTATCACAACCGGGCCTAATGTGACATTTAGGATGGGCAAATTACAACCGCTTAATGCAATTTCATTAATTACATCGGGGCGACTGTTTGGCCGTGATTAAAACAGATGTTCTCCCATTTTGTGAGCGAAAAAAAGGCAATTATACTTCCACCGCTGACTTTTTATTTAGCAAAGTCAAAGCAGTTCCACAGGAAATGGCTGCGAATGCATCTGTCTGGAGCGGATCAAAAATGGGAAGTTATTATCAAGCCATTTCAAAATCCTGGCCCAGATTTAGCCTGAGATTAAACACACAGAGAGATGCATTTACCCCGAGACAAATGGACAAAATTAATTTAAGATTTTCGGAATCGTTTATTTTCTCGCGTCTTTTCTTCCGAGGTCTCGTTTGTGAAAAGAGGTTTTAATCTCAATGTGATTTCCTAGTTAAATAAAGGTTATAATCTCACAACAACAACAACAACAGCGCGCAGATTACGAATGAACCGGCTGCGCGGGTTACTTTCCACCGTACTGCCTGTGGAAGTTCCACCTGCCACACGGCTTTTCCAGGGATCTCCCACACAGGGACACAGGCAATGATGGTGCAAACAAACCACTTTATTTGCAGAGATGGCAAGAAGGTACAAGCCGGGAGCAGACGGAATATGTGTCGTCATGACAAGGGCTCCCTCCTGTGTGTGGCGACGGGTGATCTTAACCTGTTGCAACTCAACTCCTCTGATGAGCAACAGGTGCACAGCCAATCCTGATCCTGGGCCCAATTACTGTAACTAGACCCAAGACCGATTGGCTGCTTAAATCACACCGCCCCCACACCAGACTGAGCTTTGGTGGGAAGGTGTAAAAAGATTAAAATGAGCAAATATTGTTGCTTATCTTAAAACTCGCAGCCAATTACGTTTCCTTTTACACACGCAGACCAGACAAATTTTTTGTCTAAAAAACGACAAAACAAATAGTGCGTAGACGTTGAGTCCCAGACACGGTACGTACTCCAGAATATCGTACTTTTTACTCCACTACACTACTGTAATGCATGAAATTTATTGCCTTTTATATATTTATATTTTCTGCAGTTTTTTTTCTTTTTTTTTTTTACGCTTTTAGCTTAGTCAATTTCGTGAAATGCATTTTGGATGGAACGTATCTTTACGACAAAACACAAAATCACAAATAAAATTGTATTGTATTTTATTATTTATTTATTTTTAAAGCAACATTATGTAACATTTTACCATAAAATAACAGCTTCAGAATCATTTTGATGCTACACTGACTTGTAATATGGAGAATATGGCACCGTAACATAGACTGTGTGGCAGACGGGGCGTGTTTAGGCCCATTGGCCCTGATCGGTCTAACTCGGCTGGGCAAGTTTTCTTAATGTCTGTTTGTCTTCCAGAGGGAGAGGAACCACGGCATCAGAACCGTGTGTGGGAGCACTGCCGGATCGCTGCCCGACAGTGATCTGAGTCATTCATTCATTCATTCAGGCATTTATTTTATGTTTACGTTTTCGGCAGCTCGCTGGGTTTTATTATAGACGGTCGAAACAGAAAGGCTCGCTGGCCAAAACATAAAGATAAAACAAATGCCTGAATGAATGAATGAATGAATGAATGAATGACTCAGATCACTGTCGGGCAGCGATCCGGCAGCGCTCCCACACACGGTTCTGCTCCCATGGTTCCTCTCCCTCTGGAAGACAAACAGACATAAAGAAGACTTTCCCAGCCGAGTTAGACCGATCAGGGCCAATGGGTCTGATCAGGCCCAACTGCGGGATGAAGCCAGCGCTGCACCCGCAGACCGCGCCCTGTCTGCCACAGACTGATATAGAAACGTGACCGATAAGGTTCGAATTTGTCCGGTAAACTAAATTCTTGGACCGGGAAAAAAAAATCCGGGGCCGCTGTTGGGCCGCCAAATACCAAAAGTTACATAATACTGCTTTAATACCTTCTACACTACGACCAGAAATTAAATCAGTGCAGCTCAAGTTTCCATCCCGCTACCTTCTCTGCACATGGAAAGGTTGACGGATCATTTCAGTGAATTTGGGCTTACGCGGTGTCTTTGCGGTGCCTCTGGACTACGTGCGTGTACTCATAACAGACACAAGGTGAAGTGAATGCTGTGAGTGTGACATTTATGCCGGGACGTGGAATAACAGGATGACCAGGTGTGGAGAGGCTTTTTAAGCTTATTTTGTCACATGTCGTGAAATATATCAAACAGGAAACACAGAGGACGGCGCCGACCAGTGTGCATCTAATGGGATTACAAACCCATCTCCATGCACACACACGTGCACACACTCTCTCTCTCTGACTCTCTCTCTGCCACACACACACACACACAGATAAAGTAAGACCACAATCAGACGATTATTGATTCTCAGTTTGACCATTTGGAAGGGATCTAGTCTCGCAGCACAGAACATGGAGCTTTCGTCACATCGCAATTTTTAAATCACATTTTAGGAAAGAAAACATCCTAATTTTCTTCCAATTTCTCAGGTAATAGCATGTGAAGTTTTTCCATTAATATGGTAAGTAAGTGCTGATGATGAAACTCCCTCTGGTATCTATGGCGGCCTCTCGCTGCACTAAAGAGGGGATTCACGCACACACAGTTATCTATGCACAGGATGAACTTGGAGGGCAGATGTTGACGCAGTAAAATTGTATGTATTTTTATCATTAATTGAGATCCCAATACACCACCTTCTTTTTATTTTTTTTATTACATCAAGTCCACACAAATGAGTCCTCATATGAGACTAGCCGACGTGACAGGAAGTGATGTCAGCAAAGGAATTTTTCTAGATTTTCAATTCTAAAGTGCAAAATAGTGAATATACAACGTACAGAAATGGCTTTTGTTTTTGAACAATCAGTGGCAATTGGTCGCGAAATGGGGCATGAATACAGCTGTAGGAGCTATAAAGTTCAATTTATGGCCTCATAACTAGAGAGAACGAGAGCAAATTAGTGAGAAAGAGAGAGAAAGGGAGGAAGAGAGAGCGAGAGAGAGAGAGATTTAGCCACTTGACCTTTGAATGGACGGAGCTGTATGAGACAGTTGAGTGTAAAGGATTTAAAATCCCAACGTTTACTGCAGGTGTTCAATCTGGACATGAACAGAGGCCAGTTTTTTAAATCTGTAGCTGGTCGGCGAGTGTGGAAGGGCTGCAGCTAAACTCCTGGCGCTTTATGTTGGAATTTCATTTTTATGGAAGAGAAAGTTGCATAAGGTGGAGAGTTTTATTATTTTTCGAAAGGAATTTATTGTGGAATGTTAAAAAAGAAATACATTTTTATACATTTATTTACATTCTTATCAAATGTGTTGTGCCCTCTAAGAAACAAATTAAATTAAGACATTTCTAAATTGTCCCCAACCCGCTTTTAGGAATTACAGAAAATTAGCTGACATCATTCTCCTGGTTCTTCTTTACCTGGGAAAAAAAACCCAGAATACAGCTGATTAAAAAGCAGTCAGTGGTGACGTAGAATGAAGGAAGGAGGGAAGAATGGAAGGAAGGATGGAAGGATGGCGGGGACGAGGGAGGGAAGTATGCAATGAAGGATGGAAGGAATGGAGGAAGGGTGGATGGAAGGAAGGGATGACAGAAGGGACGAAGGACGGAGGGAAGGAGGGGAAGGAAGGACAATGAAGTGGAATGAAGGAAGAAAGGAAGAAAGGGGGCAAGAGAGTAGGACAGTTGGGAGGAAGGGAGGGAGGAAAGAAGGAAGGAAGGACAGAGGGAAGCTCAAGTTCAATGAAGTGGAATGAAGTAAGGAAGCAAGAGGGAAAGGGGGTAGGACAGTAGGGAGGAAGCAAGGAAGGACGAGGAAAGGAAGGTAAGAAGGAAGGAACGAAGGAATTGACAAAGAAAGGGGGATCTAGTGGCGGCGTCCCTCCCACCTGCTCAGACCAGTGGGTAACTGGCGGCGGTGGCGATGCCGCACTGGTTGTGCTTGTTCCTGCTCATCATGATGTACCCCTTGTCTCCCCAGCTCAGACCCCAGCTGGAGACACACACACACACACACACACACAGTACACACTCAGATCAAATCTATAAATAACGCCCCAAGAAATATGAAGTCCCCGACGACGAGCGATGACATGAGGTCTGAGCGGTCACCTGTTCTTGACCAGCCAGTAGTCCTGCTTGTTGTGTGTGCCGTAGCCCACGGCCAGCACTCCGTGGTCCAGTTCGGTGCTGCTGCACTCGGGCTCGTCGTACAAACCTACGGGACACGCACGCACGCACGCACACACACACACTGAAGTTAAAAACGAAACGGCCTTCGAGGTCCGTATAACGCAGGCCCGGCGACGAGCTTCGGACCTGACTCGTAGAGCTGGAAGGACGAGTGGGAGGCATCGATGCCGACGGACACGGGCCCCACGGTGGCCACGGCCTCCTTCAGCGCGCCCTCGTCGCCGGTCTTGACGTCCGTGTAGCCGGTGCAGGTCGCTCCGATGGTGTCGGGGTTGAAGCGGCACTTCCTGTCCTGAGAGTTGAGGCGGCGGCGGTCGTTTTGTTAGGCTGTTGAACTTAATTTTGTCCCTAAAAGAGCTGCGGCGACACGCGAATGGAAATGCAATACACTTCGCTTATTGCATTTGAATATTGGCCACGGTACAACTTTGAAAATTAAATGTCAAACAGCTTTCCCCGTTTTCATGTGTGTGAAAATGAAAATGCAAATTCATTTAGATTTTTACTCAAATAAGACATACACGTGGAAAATTATAATGCTATTGTGGAATTACATTTTCATTTTAATATAATCCCCAATAGGCTTCTATACTTCTTGGCAGTGGTCATTAGGAAAACCAAGATATTCTACCCATACCAGGGGCTTTTGTGTTCCATAGAGCGTCCGTGCTTGTTGTTATGTCTTTTTAAATACTTCTTAATCGACATCTGCTAGAAACATTCAGGCTAAGCCATGTTCTCGGTTTCCCCCTGCTGACCTCAGCCTCGTATGGGTAGGAGTCCTCGGTGTCCAGGCCTCCGTTGGCCTTGATGTACTGGAAGGCCTGGTCCATCAGACCACCCATGCAGCCCATGTTGCCGAAACGTCCGGAGCAATCCACCAGCTGCTGCTCACTCAGAGACACCAGCTTCCCGGTCTTCCTGAAGGTCTGGCCCTCCAGAGAGCCGGTCTGGACGGAGAGAATTTTTTGGGGGGTGGGGGGGGGTTATGTAGAGTGCTATGTTAGAAAATGGACCATGGCCCACCCATGTCAACACACACACACACACACACACACTGTAGGAACGTACTGTGCTGAAGGCCCAGCAGGAGCCACATTGCTTCTGATCCTTGACCCCGGTGACATATCCCTTGGTTCTCCAGTCCACATTGTTGGGCAGATCGGCACCCTCTGGCTGTCGGAGGAATGCCGAGCCGGTGCGGGGAGCAGAAGCGTTGAAGGAGCCCAGGCAGCCCATGGAGATCATGTGCTTGTACTCCTCGTTTTCCTGTTGTGGTGAGGGAAGCCAAAAAAAAACATTTGCTGAAGCATTAGAGTAGGGTTACAGTTAGGGTTAGGGGTAGGGTTTGGGGTTACAGTTAGGTTAGGGTTAGGGTATGGTAACCCTAACCCATCATTGTTACTTTTCCCATAAATAAGAAACCTGAAGAGCTTTGATTGAGGCATCAACCAATGGGAGCCTTTTGCTTATCTCTTGTCTATATGCGTCTCCATCTATTATTCTACGACAATATTCATATTTTCGGATGCTGTATAAATTTTTGATAATGAAATGAAATAAAAACAGACACGCTCATCTTCATCATCATCATGTTTTCGGACGTGCCTACCATGTCAGAGAAGAAGGTCATGCCCAGGCGATAGGACTTGATGCCCTCGTCGGCCATGATGTTGTGGACCAGCACGATTTTGCGGTTGGTCAGCCAGGCCTGCTTGCGCTGGGACTCCTCCAATGGAGAGCTGTAGGTCTTTTCTGACAGTTAGAAATAAGTAAACAACAGTAAGAATGAATAAAAATGCGAGAGCCAGATTCAGCATTTTCTCCTGGTTTACTGTGATAATTGAGGTAAGAAAAGAGCCCAGATACTTTAGCGTCGTTAAAACAAATTGTCCTACCAAACTTGAGTTTCCAGGCGTGGAACTCCAGGTCTTCCAGCGACATACTGGCACAACTGGCCACGGCCAGAACAGCAGCGAGCGCCACCAGCAGCTTCATCCTGACGTCCAGACACAGGGTGAGAAAACCCGCGGGTGGGGTTTTATCAGTCTGACTGTCTCTCACACATCCAGCTTTACACTTTAGACACCCGGTCACGTGTGCTAAGACTCGTTACTCCATTTGTCTATTTTCTGTATTTTTCAGTCTCAATTTCTGCCTTTCTCAGTCTCAATTTCTCCATTTTGCACCTGCCGCAGCGGCACAGGAAACCCGCGTGAGCGTCGCCGACAAAGGAAGCCCTGCAAGATTGCACTTTTGTTTTCTACTGTCTATTTTAGTACCCATTGAAAATATTAAAAAAAATAAAAATAAAAAAGTTCTCGGCTGCCACTTACCCGCCTGTTTAGCCTTTAATGGGAAGTGATGGAGGGAGGAAGTCACCTGCAGAGGAGGATGGAAGGGACTGACGGAGAAACACCCATATATACTGGGTTTTATTCATGGCTTGGCTCAGTCAGGTGCCTGTCAGCTCATCATAAAATCATCATCAGGTGATTCCAAGGCATGAGAGAGAGAGAGAGACAGAGACAGAGAAAGTGCTTACTAATCCAATTATAAAAGAGTGTGATTAATAAAATCCAATGGGCGGATTTTGCGCATTTCTTTCTTATCCCTTTTCCTAAATTGTGAAAGTTCACAATCACAAATTGCTTTTTGTAAAATATTTGATTCTCTCATGATGTGATATATATACTGTATATATATATTTTTTCTTTCTTTTGTGGTTGTTGCTTACAGTAGATGTCATGAAAAGTGGCATAATCAGTCAGAAGTCAGCCTTCCTGCTATAGCGAGAAAGGAGTTCTGAGTCATTTCAGTCAATGTGGACGCACGCACACACACACGCATACACACACGCATACACACAATAATAATCGACTGAAAACTTTTCAGCGTTCTACTTTCCCGCATGCTAAACCAACACTTCCCCTTTTGAGCCTTTCTGTACTTTACAGTATATTGTACATTCGGAGAGTCGCTTGCATTTCGGTCACATCTTTCATTTCCATTTTTATAATGATCGAATGTCGGTCATCACGGGTTGTCGACCACAGCAGGGTTGACCTGCTATTTTCCCGGTGACATAAGTGCCGTTTTTCTCCCAAAATGTCTGCTTGTTTGTCACAAGGCTTCCGTGCCACCACAACACTAAAAATACAATAAAAGTCTCAGTAAAAGCAGCGACGAGTCCAAGTCGAGCTGAACATTTACAGGTTCAAAGCCGTTAAAGCCCTTGGCCCAGTTTCCTCTGTTCGGCCACAGTAGTAAGTATTATCGGCCAAACGGTAGATTTACATATACTAGGAATTTGTTCTGGTGACGTTTGGTGCGTTTTCACTGCACGCATAAAGAAAATTGAATTTCTTATATTTAAAAAAATGTTGATTTTATTTTTTACTTAAAATATGAGTAAAAATAAATACAAATAAATAAATATAAGAATTGTCAAATATATACAAACACCCCCAAAAATACCCAAAGAAAAATACAAAACAGGAATCATCAGATATTTAAAAAAATAAACAGTCATTTACATTTGAAGCATCCGCTCTGACCCTCGACCTACAGTATAAGAACACTTATAAAAAATGTAAATGTAAATATAAAACATTGAATTTAATTGGAAATGTCATCTGGTCAAAATATTATAATCAACCAACCATGTGCAGATTCTCCAAAAACACAAGGGAAACCAATCTCAGTTCAGTGACTTAGCAAATACATTGAGCTTCATCTTCGTTTCACTGTCCTGTGTACGTCCTTATAGATATACTAGTCTAGTGTCTAGAACCAATGTCACAATTATGGTTTCCCAAACCCAAATGGGGGTTTGTTTTAAACCATGACGAAATGGGTTCTCTGAAAAGAAATACGTGGAACATAATTTTGGTTTTGGTGTATACGTAATTGTATTGACCGGCAAGATTTGAGTGTTACATGGGGATTCGGGGCAATTTCAAGTTCATTTTGGACCTTTTATTTTCTAGGACTTTTTCATGTTTATCTTTTTCAATTTTTGGGGAGAGCAGATACAAAGTGTGCATGTTTGAAAACACGTATAGCGTTATATAGGGTTAATCATACCAATATACACACTTAAATAATGTGTAGAGGCTCCATAATGACTCTTTACGGATCATAGGCACATTTTAATCTGATCGGGTGTTCGCTTCCACTTCCACTCGGATCTTTTTCTGCATGTCATCCTGCCTCCATGTGACTCTGGTCGTAATAGCGTCGCCATAACTCTGCTAATGTACTTTGGTCCAACTCAAAATCCACAGTCTGACGTGCCACTGTCACGGCCCATTTTCTGAATCGGTGAAATGCTGTGTGTACAATATTCAAAGAAGTTTTGAAACTCAAGACAGCATTACAGTGGGTGATAGTGAGTCCATTGAAAAGGGCCCTAAACTCTTGTGGGTAAGTAATAACGACTGAATATCATTCGACGTGGAATGATCGTGATCCTTCAAGGGCAAAATTGATGACCCCAATCCGAAAATGAGTATAATATTTATCTATTTTTATGAAATGCATTTTGTTTCCTCTTTATTGTTACTATTTGACGTCCTTCTATTAATATGAAGCATTTTTTGTTGCATGTTGTGTGTGAAATGTGCTCCCATAAATAAAAGTTGTTATTATTATTATTATTATTATCCATCCATCCATCCATTTTCTAACCTGCTTATCCTGGTCAGGGTCTCGGTGGCAACAGGGCCAACAGAGCAGCCCAGGGGTCCCTTTCCCCAGCAACGTCCTCTAGCCTTTCCTGGGAGTCGTCCAGGGAGCGTCCTTACAGTACAAGATGCCCGAACCACCTCAACTGACTCCTCTCCATGTGGAGGAGCAGCGGCTGTACTCTGAGTTCCTCCTGGATCACGGAAGCTCCTCACCCTATCACGGAGAGTGAGCCCCGCCACCCTACGGAGAATCCCCATTTCAGCCGCTTGTATCCGCAATCCCATTCTTTCGGTCACTACTCGGCTGAAAGTAGGCTCAGCTCCCTCTTCACCACGGTCCAGTACAGTGCTCACATTACTGCAGCCGCTGCACCTAACCGGAAATCAATCTCCCGATCCCTTTTACCCTCATTCGTGAATAAGACCCCGAGATACCTGAACTCCTCCACCTGGGGCAGAGTCGTGTCAACCAAGACACCCCCACAACATCCAGTGCCTTCAGCATTTCTGGGCAGATCTCATCCACTCCTGGAGCTTTGCCACTGAAAAGCTTTCCAACAACCTCAGTGACCTCTGCCAAGGAAATAGACTCTGACCCCCCAGAGTGCGTGTCCTCTTCAGAGGACATGCGCACAGGAGTTCCTCAAAGTGTTCCTTCCACCACTCGACGATATGCCCAGTCGAGGTCAGAGTTTCCCCGCCCTTGCTGAGAACAGCCTGGGCGATGTGCCTCTTTCCCCTCCTGAGTCGCCAAATGGTTTTCCAGAACCTCTTTGAGGCCGCTCGAATGTCCTTCTCCATAGCCTCTCTGAACTCCTCCCACACCCTGGATTTTGCTTCCGCAACTGCTGTCGCTGCGTCCTTTTTCGCCCGGCGATACCTCTCTGCAGAGTCAGGAGTCCCTCGAGCTAACCAAGCCCGAGAGGCCTCCTTCTTCAGCTTGACGGCCCCCTCAACAGCTGGTATCCACCAGCGAGTTCTTGGGTTGCCGCCATGAGAGGTCCTGACCAGCTTTTGACCACAGCTCCTAACAGCTGCTTCCACAATAGAGGTTTTGAACGGGAGCCATTCTGACTCCATGTCCCCAACCCCCTGCCGAATGTAGGAGAAGCTCTTCCGGAGGTGAGAGTTGAAGTCGTTCCGGACGGGTTCCTCCACCAGTCATTCCCAGCAAACCCTCACTACACGGTTGGGGTTACCAGGTCTGTCTGGCAGCTTCCCCCTCCATCTGACCCAACTCACCACCAGATGGTGATTGACAGCTCACCCTCTTCACCCGAGTGTCCAGAACATATGGCCGCAGGTCAGCTGAAACGACTACAAAGTCGATCATTGACCTTTGGGCCAAGGTGCTCTGGTGCCAAGTGTGAGCTGTATAACTTGCTTACAGGACATAAATTATTATTTTTTTTTATGTTAGATTATTTTGTTTAGAAGGATTCCTAAACATATCATTTTAATTTTGAAATTGGATCACAAATCATGTGATTCTCTTATGACCGGTAGCTCATATGACTCAGTGCACCCACCTGGCCTCAGGGCCACTTTTTGTTTATTGGAAATTTCGAGAAAAAGCATTTAGAAGAACAGTTGTGCTGGGAAACTTGGAGAAGTAATATCAAGTGAAACTTCGCTGAAAAAAAGTCCAAAACCAGTCCACAGCATTTATTTCTGTCGATGTACCGCTTTGGCAATAATATCGATTCACCACCAGATGGCGCCATCTACTACCGTTTGTCTCCCATTGCTGTTTAATGGAGAAACTTTTCTGACCAACTTTTGATTTGTGGTGAAGGCATTATCAGTGCAATAAAAGTTAGAACACCTATGAATTAACTGAAGAGTGAATTATAGTTCTAAAGTTTCTGAGCCAATAAATTTCAAATGGCATCATTTATTTGATCGTTCCTGATAATTGAATAGATTCTGAATGTAATTAATTAATTCTGATTAATTTTAGTTAATTAACAACTATGAAAAACTACAATTTCACTAATGACAATCTTAGCTTCACAGGATCGATAGTATAAAATGGGAATAATATGGATAATACGGATGTAACATGGATTCAAGATGTGGATTGTTGTGTCACTAGTGTAAAAAAAAATGTAATGAGCGCTTGGCAGGGGATACCGAGAGGAATGCTATCCCCCGGTAAACACGGCTAATTTCATTATTGAAGATGAGTTTCCGCAGCTTAGAGCCAATCACGTAGCCTTGGCTGCTCTCTGGCAGGGGTCAGACATAATGGCCGTCTAAACTGTGACAGCGGCTCACGCTGGCATACCTCAAACATAATGTGATTATCAAATCAATAGCACGGCGACACTCGATGCATAGCCGGGATGGTCCCAAATTCTCCGGTTACACATCCCCGGCACGCAGCGCTCGCTCCCACTTTATAGGCGACAAAGTGTGAATGCAGGGAGGAATTCAGACGCAGGGCCTCCGAAATCCACACGGAGACGGAGGTGGAACGCCACAACCCCGACGATATCTGGTTAAGCTGCTGTCTGGAGACACCAAACTGCAGAGCTAAACAACAAAAGTATTTTTAAAAAAGTTTTTAAAGAATATTTTTCCATACTGAATGTATATTTTTAGTATTTAAAGTGTGTTAAAAACATTAATTCTACCCATTTGTACTTTTTTTGTGAGTGTACTTTTTTTTGGTATTATTTCAATGTTACGGCGTTTGCAATATTAAGTCCCATAACCCGATAAGATTTTCATTATTTAAATACTTTTAGAGACAATTATTTTTTTTACTTTTAAAATAAAATTTACTTTTATGTGCTAATTTAAAGTACAGCATTAGTGTAGTAGTCATTAATATGCAGTGTAGTGCAGTAATTTTAAGCTGTCCTTTGGTATAACTGTTAAAAAGTATCTTATTTTGGTAAAAGTAAACATAAATACATGAAAAATAAATTTTATATATATTTAAACACAATTTAAGTACAACTTCAGTGGTTTCAATTTAACACAACATTAGTATATACATTGTACATACATAAAATTATACTAAATATATTAGTATACATAAGTATATATTTGTTGTATAGTTAAGTATACTAATATATTAAGTATTTAATCTTTACCGTGTGGTCACTGGTTTCATCTGACCTGTGGAGAATGTTTTGTAAGACCATGTAAGATCATTTATTTCGCTTCGCTTTTTTTTTAGACAGATAACAGATTTCTATATTTACCATAAAAATATTTATTGATAGTCACATTCTTTTCCAACAAAAAAAAGTAAAGACACACAGAGAGAAAAACAAAACATCCCGAAATCATTCTTGTGTCCAAATTCAAAACGTCTTAAACTTGACGTCGTGAAATAACGCACTAAACATGGAACATCGGCAAATTATTACGGTGCAATCAAACAGACAGAACATAAACTTTTCATCTATTTAAAACAAAAAAAAAGATATTGTTAAACTTAGGAGAAAGAATTTGATATGTATTTTGAATAATAATAATAATAATAATAATAATAATAATAATAATAATAATAGTGTTTAATCGCCACAAAAGATAAGTTAGATAAGGTCAAAATCTCCAGCAAAAAAAAGAAAAACGCACTTATGGTCATCTCCGTCACCTCTCTTCAGAAAGAACAAGAGAAACAGAACAACAGTATTTTCAGAACACTGGCCTAATCCAAAACAAAAACAAAAACAAAAACAAAAACAAACAAACAAAAAAAAAAACAACAATCCATTTGAAATTTCACATAAACACAAATAAATACAAGCACAAATTGATCATTAAAAAGGGCGTCGCCGCGTCGACGTCCTTGCCAGTCTGTTGCATTTGTGAAATGCAGATTAGTGGATGATGACGAGAAAGAGCAGGAGAGAGAGATAACCACGGAGCTTTTATTCCCTATCGTCCGTTCATCCCTCTATCTCTCCCTCTCTCCCCCCCTCTCTCTCTCTCTCTCTCACCCTCTCTCTCTCTTTCCTCCAGACATGTCTGCTGTGATCCTGCCTTTCTTTGCCGCTCCAAACGGGTCACAGTGGCTCACGTCTTGCCAAGGTCTGAGCTGGCTGCACCAGAACCGAGGGAGATAGGACGGGAAAGTGTGTGTGTGTGTGTGTGAGAGAGAGAGAGAGAGAGAGAGAGAGAGGGAGAGAGAGAGAGAGAGGAAGAGCATGAGTGGCGTGGGCCAAACGAGTGAGGGATGCAAGTGTCGTAGAGAAGAGTCTACAGAGGATGACTCTCTCTTCCTCTCTTTCTCTCTCTCTCTCGCCCTCTCTCTCTTCCCTTTATCTCCATGGTGCACACACGTCAACCTGGAGCAAGGCTGTGTGTACTGGCGAGACAGTCCAGGGG
>OMKR01095820.1:0-10839 GCA_900302355.1 Cyttopsis rosea
CCTTCGCTGGGAGAGAACGACTCCTCCGCTGTGGACTAGATGGACTGTGACAGGAAGCATACGGCAGCCTCCAGCCAGCAAATAGACCAAGTAATATTCTCTTCCCTGGAGGAGGTCAGATCACAGCACCAGGCGGCAAATGTGTTTTCCTCAATGTCTCAGCCAAAAGGAATTCCTTTGCTTTGCTAGTCGCCTTGTTGTTGCGGTTAGGCTAGTATGCAATAGCTTGACGCCAGTGAGAACAAATTGTCAGTATTTATGTAATGGTTTGCCATGGACATTCATCTAGCCATGGTTTGCATTGTAAACCATGGATTCCCATTGATTCCTGGGAAAAGCTGGTCACAGCCATGTGACATGCGGCAAGTTACCCATGACACAGAGTGTAGCAAATGCCAACATGCCGAACACCTAGCGCTGCCTGCATTGGCCTTTTTCCCCCTCCAGTATTTACAGCCAGACCTGACGAGCGTCGCTCTGGCCCTGTGAAGTAACATTCACCATCTGACAGCTCAGCATTCCTCTGGGCCTCCGGCTCGGGATGACATAATCTGCCCTACAGAAACCCAGATGACCCGCCCCCACCCCTATCCCCGTTTCTCCTCTGTGCACACATTCCCTTGACTGGAGAGCCGGGCCGTGCAAACTTGGCAGGGCAACGGCAAGGAACAGCTTCAAGACCAGGCTTTGGGGGGGAAGGGATGGGGTGAGAGATGGCAACTGGGAGAGGGGGCGGCACACTAAAGCCACGGGGCGTTGGTGGGAGCAAGGAGGCCCAGGTTGTAACCAGCAACTTTGTATATACTAGTTGATCACTGGCTCACAAGCCTGGTCATGGTAAAGGCCCGGGCAACTAAGATATGGAATTTAAATAGTGCTCTATTATCGCCTCTCTTTAAAAACAACAAACTACCCCGATTCTCATGGTGATTCTAGCGGAGTGCTAACACGCTTTGGCATTGGCAAAGGGGCCGTGCTACACAACATTTAGATGGCTTCTAGTCACAATAACAGCACTGACTCCAACAGCGTAATGCTCCAGAGAAGCTAAGCCAAGGTAGGTAGGGGCCTACCTTCTCTGTCCTGCCTGGGCCTCTGCTGAGGGGGTCTGCTCTGGCCTAGATGGGGAGACAGGGCACCTAGAGCAGTCAATAGCAACCAAAGCCCAGAGCACACATTTTGCACCACAGCAAGACAGCATGGCAACCTCATCATTCAGATGGTGAAATTGGCTAAAGCCAAAGCTGGTTCTCCTCCAGAGTAACACAGCTGATGCTTTTCTCTGGATTCCTTAACCATATCGGGTTAGGATGCAGCCATTCTAAAAAGGTGCCGTTCACCTCAAGGCAGACAATGACGGGGGAAATGGCAGAGTTAAGAGTTACAGCTGTTGTCATTTGAACACCGCCAGGCAGCGTATCCATCTACGGGCTGCAGAGTGCATTCTAAAACAGGTTCCTAACTTTGGGATAAAAAACAAGAGACTTGTTGATTAGATTTGGAGGAGGAGCTGGGCCACCAAAGACAGCACATGCACCACAGGAGCCCAAATTACTTCACTGAGGCTGACACGATTCCTTCATTCCAGAGAAGAGTTCAAACAAGGATACAACCCCACAGCACCCAGAGCAGTCTGCAGGATTGTGCAAGCATATATTTACAGTATGACATTGCTGATTTTAATGTGTGTGTTTTGCCGTTTGTGGATGGGATTTTGTGTGATATATATATATATATATATATATGACATAAATCACAATGCAGACAACAAAAATTATAATAACCAAAAATATATATCTTATAATGACATCATATGGTCATAAAATGTAGCTACTACATTATATATGACATATAGATATTGTACCATACAGATGAACTAATGCACATTAGTAAAGATCATGACTTGATGACTTGTCGTGTTCCCACATTTAACATATTACAATACGTCTAATAGGGCAATATGTATATTTTAAGCTAAACCATATGAGTCTTCCAATACAGTCATGGTTCTCCCAATAGATTAGTGATTTTCTTTTTGCATTCATTTTAATCGAAGGAAGGATACTACTAACAATGCAAATAGAAATGGGAATTTACTATGGAGAGAAGAAAAAGGCATGTTATTAAATAGGAAATAATGATGAAAATAACAGGCACATTTAACCAAGTAACGGCGCCATGTCTACATGAATACATAATAAAGCAAGATAGAAAGACAGGCGATACAATTCAAACTGTAAAATAAAAATGACGGCAAACAACACTGTAATGACTGAAAACATGCAACACTGAAATAAAATAAGATTTTCAGGGGAAAGGTACTTACCACTGAAATGCATTGTAATGGAAGTAAACCATGCCAAGGCCATACAAAAAGGCAGCATTCTGAAAGAGAAAAAAAAACAAAAATTGGAAATGTGTCATGACCATCACAGTAAAGAATCCCAGGTACACTGCGGGGGAGGGGCGGGGTTGAATGAGCTTGGTTAACAAGAAAACATGGCGTTGATTGGAAAAGGGAAGCTTGGTTACAGGGGGTGGTTCCATGCATTTATACGACCCCATTTTACCAAGACGACGACAACGCCGGTCTAATAAAGCACTCCGGCTTGTCTTCAGTGTTTACTGGCAGTGTTCCCACGGCTATGAAATCCACTCCGGGGAGCAATCGGCTCTTCACATATTTGTCAATACGAAATAAATAATGCGCTACACCTTTAGTTATGCAACCCCGCGCTTCTTGCACCAGGATATGAAATGAGAGAGTCGAGCCGAGTCAAGCATTCAGTCTCCGCGATGACAACGAGTGTAAAACGGTTGGTTAGATGGATGGATGGATGGATGGACGGACGGATCGATCCGAGTGGTGTTGAAGTTTTCCATTAGGGGCGTAATGATAGATCGAGGCACAAAACATGACGATATATGCATCGCGGCGATGAAAAATGGATTGCGATCAACGAAATGTACTCATTTTTCATTGACATATTTAGAACCCCGGGGGGCAGAATCACCAAGCCAATGTTAGATCCGTAAATCTGCCGTAGACCTGCAAACCGTAGGGTGACGCCGACCGGAGGGATAAAGACGGAATCTTCTGCAGCCGTAATTTGTTTCCACCCAAACACCATGATACACCCCTATGTCCCGTTGCAATAATTAGTTACGATCCGACTTCGGCTGCAAACTGTTGAGGTTTCCAACAGCGGGCTTCCTAGCGCTTCACACGCAGCCGCACAATCGCACTGAAAAGCTTAAACCCAACAAGTGAAAGAGTTCACATTAAGACCGCCGGCTCTGAAACGGTAATTTTATCTTAAAAACACACACACACACACACACAAAAACAAAAAAAATCTCTAGAAGCAACACATTCCAGGGTTCTCATGCCAGGCTTATAGGAAAGAAATGTTCTGGAGATTCAAAGCCTAGGAAGTGCTGAGAGGCGCCACCCTATCATTTAGCGATGACAGGCAGTGCAGGCGAGGGCACGGAGGCAGACACACACACGCACGCGCACACACACGCGCACACGAGGAAGAAACGCAGTCGTGCCAACGCAGTGTGACAGGCTGCAAGAAAAAGAGCAAACAGAGCCATCTATGGAGAACCTTTTGTTTTTATATTCAGCGAAGCGGAAAAGTGAGCAAAATCGCATTTGGAATAGGTTTAAAACGGGGCCCGATAACCACAGGGTTGGGAAATAACCAGAAAAAAAACAAAAACGAATGCACTTTTTGCAAACCCCCGTAGACCGTCCATTTAGCCCAAATTTACAGGACCCAGGCTGAATTTCCAAGTTCAATTACACATTTCATGGAGACAAATAAACAATGCTCCTACGCCGATGCGGCTCGTGGGCGAGATGTTTGTGGGAGAGTAGTGTATAGAATACTGGGCCACACTTGGCTTAACAAAACATAAAATTAACGGAGTTAATCTCTCTGAACGTGGCTTTAAATAAGCCACTTATAATCGGTAAGATCGCCGGGAGGGAAAATGGGCCTGTGCTCAGAGAAAATGGCCTCCACACCCGGTCGGTCCACAGTAATTCGTCAATATACCAGTTAGAAGACTAAGTGCACAGGTCTCCCTCCTGGATATGAATTGGCCGCTACTTGTTTGTAAATACTGTTAAAATAAATGAAGAGAAAAATACAGATATTTCCAAACAAACACAAAATAAACATCTTGTTGGACTGTTTCGTGGAAATGAGAGAAAGCTTCCATACAAGGCCATGTACTGCAGCTCTGCAAATCATTCGATGGGACTCCGCTTTCCAGGCACCAACCACATCTATATTTTAATATCATTATACAATCGTTTTGAAAAGGTAGTCAGTTGTAACTTATTTAACTATTTGCCAAACTAAATGGTGTCCCTGCCTCATATCACAATGTTTTGTTCTGTGCATATTGGCAATAAAGCAACTATTCCAATTTGATCAAAATGTCAAAAAGAGAATTATAAAAGTTTGATTATGGAGTTGTGTCAATTTCGAAATCGTTCAAGGGAGAATTTTCTTTCTCCCACCCCAAATTAAAACCAGTTCATAGACTTTTAAAGAGGAAGTTTGAATGTGAGAACTAGCATTAACGCCTTTGACTTAATTGTATGCACAGTTACCGCTTTTTCCATTGACCAAATAAAGATTCAGTGCTGTACTGATCCAATCCATCCATTATTGAACAGTATAGGCTTAGACTATTAGTTTGGAGTCATTAAAACATAATGATCAGAAATTTTTAATCAATTATTTTAAATAATTCCAATTCATATCTACATTAACTGAGCTACATCAGTTGGTATGGTATCTGACCAAATGCAAAGACCTCGGTGCGCCGGGCAGAATCAAAACAATACAGACTGAAATGTTGGTGCCGTGTGCACTGTACGCAGTGCAGGGTTCAGGCTGAACACATTTATTTTGTTTCCTGATTTTCTTACTTGTATGGAAAGTTAAAAACGTGAACATAACTCAATAGAATCTTCTCCTCTAGACAGTGGTGGCGCCGCACATCGGTGGACAGTGGAGAGGGAGCGATCTCTGGTCACTGCACTGTCTAGACACACGCCGTGTGTGTATCTGTATGAAACAATCTTTTTATTATTATTATTATATTTTGTTTTTAAACACAACCAAGTTAAGGGCGTGTCCTGACCAACACGTAATGGAGAGGGAGCATCTCCTCCACTGCGCGTTTCGGTTCCTGTGTTTCCAGCCAAAACAAATAAAAATTGTGTGTTTTTATTTTAGATGTATTTATTTCTGTTAATTTCCTACTTGTATAAAACAAATGTATTTATTTATTTATTTATTTATTTATTTATTTAATTTAATTGTTTAAACACAATTGAGTGACAGAAACAAAAAAAAACGTGTGTCCCGAGCCACATCACGCACGTCTCCCTGTTGCTATGGGGCTTTACTTGTAAATAATAAATCCTGCACTTGTGTAACGGGGAGACTGTCCTGACCGGACTTTTAATATGATGCCATTGGCACGCAAATCTGTACGGACCACATCAGCTGAGTAGGCGGTCCTTCAATGTGGTCCGGGACGCATTTGCGGTTACGCCGCTAAAAGAATGTGGCCATATGCGAGCCAGACCACCTCCCAATGTGGTCTGAGCGATCAGATCTCAAACCCCGTTGAGGATGCATTGGGTGCTTTTACACCTGGCATTAAAATGCGTCTTTGGTGATCCGAGTCCAGGTGTAAACGGGGTCAAAGTTCCTGAATTTCCCTTTGGGGGATAAATGGAGGGTTATCTTATCTTAAAATGACAGGATGACAGCGTGTAACTGCCTCCTATGCGAGTTGGAACTATAATAATTTCTACAGGTGTTGGAGGAAAGGGAACCACTTCCCCAAGTCCCAATGCTTCTTTCCTTTAGCAACACATCTGTGACAGTGCAATGTCTTCCAAACACTGTTTGACTGCTGTCACAATTACTCAGCCCCCATTGGTCGAAGTCTGGTTGGGATTTTAAAACCAACGCCTGTTGAATCCATCCCATGGTGCAGTGAGACAACAAAAGACCTCTCTTCACTACGGAGCGCTGAATGACTGGGACGCCCCACACTGCCAGGTCTGGTCACTGTCAAAATGCAGTCAGCTCTCATGACACCGCTCCCCTACTGCCTGCCCACACCTCCGCACATCCACACCCACTGGAGAGAGATGGAAGAGGTCGAGTCGTTGTGGCTCATGGAACAATTTCATTCCACTCCGTCACGCACGTGTAAAATTAGGGAAGCACGGGTATAGATACTGGCATCCGGGTATCAGGTCCAATATTGGGTTTATGTCCAATACAACCGATACCAAAGCACCATGAGTTCCCATTTTGACTTCTGATCTTGGAACTCAGCGACAGTTTGACGTTGTACATGATTTTGTTTAAAAAAATTTAAATAATGAATAGATCAACTGCTCAAAGTAATAAACACACGGGTTCTTCTAACAGAAGCAATCTCACCATCACCAACTACCCAAGAGTGTGTATGTAAGGAGTACAGGTTCTGCATCTGTGTATCAATATCATTGCACTTATTGGAATACTGATCTGAACTGAACTGATACTGCTTATTTAGACAATCAAGTATTATCCTGATTTCTCAAGTTCATTGCGTAAAAAGTGTTTTCAAAATAAATACATAGGACTTGGATGCAGAAGTCCACAGAAAATGCAAATACATGCAATAGCTTGTGCTTTTTAACAGGCAAAACTCTGACGAGTGCGTGAGGGTCTTCAATATTGTAAAACACATGCTGATATATTTGAAATGTTTGTGATGCATCATTGGTTAACAACTGTGGGAAGGAGTTGAAAAGAAGCTCATATTGGTCAGGATTTCTCTGAACCTATTTGTATAAATATTGGCACTGGACTAATACTAGTAAGACAGCGCCTTCCTCTGCAAAGTTCTAAACAATGAAACACTTCCGAACACCTGAATTAAAAAAAAAAACAAGACCAGAATTACTGGAAAGAAATTAAGTAAAGTCAAAAACGTGTATGTAGCCTTCATTTTGTCATTGTTCTTTCGCTGGGCAGATACAAATACAGAGACTACGAGTAAAGACAAAGGAAGAATTCCAAGGGACATGACGCACAAACAAAAGTCATTGACGTAAATACTTCTGCAAGCTTTCGGTTTGTAATTTTACTTGGACATTGTGATGACCAACGCAGAAGTTGAAAACATTACATTTAAATCTAAATCAAGGGCTTCCATGAACCTTACACCCCTATTCACACACAACTATGAAGCACACACTGATCTGCCATTCCACCAAGCTCAAGCACAAAGCATTTCTCCACTAGACCCTTTAGGCTCCGCTCTACAGCCATTAAATTACCACATGATTTAAAAGTCACGCGCTATATAGTATGAGAGCTACTTATACAGCTATAGGTTAAAAAAAATGAAAAGCACAAAGAGATGCCTGCAGACCAGACCAACACCCATATGCATGGGAAAAACAAACACGGGCAAGATTTACCAAGAAATACAGTTGTGGTCAGATCCATTTTTGAATAAAGTAGAGCAATGCACGTCCTCTACCCCAAAAGCAAATATAATTACAGGTGCTACACTTACCTTCCAGTAGTCCGTCTGTAAACTGTAGTACCTCTGGTATGCAGATAATGCTGAAAATGAAGGAAACGGATTTTCAGAAACGCGAAGGAGACCGAAAAAGGCCCGTCGTGGCACTCCAGCAGTATTATCGAGCGTGAGCGAGACGGGCGGACTCACCTTTTGGATAGTCCTCCAGTAAGAGGTTGAAGTGGCCCAGCTGACAGAACATTTCCGGGTCCACTTTTCCCTCGGCTTTCAGAATGAGAGCGTCGTAGCAGCTTACAGCCTGAATCGCAAGGGGAAAGAAGGGACGGGGAGACGCAGGTTAGAGCAGCTACAAGTCCAAAAACCCAATAAGTAGAGGGATGGATAGCAAACATACTGCCGAATTAGTGGTGCAGTTACGTTGCGGGTCACACATGGAAAGCTCATCCAATCCCAGAGCATTTTGAAGCACTGTCCCGTGTCGAAATTACATATATATCTCCATGACTTTCGTGGTGTGTGGATGACCTGTTAACTGTCTGTTTTTTTTTATGCGATCGTGAGACACCTGCATCCCAATTTCACTGCAGTCAAACGGGAGGCGAACTCTGAAATGGACAATGCAATGCTCACAGGAGCATCCGCTTCAATTATGATTAGATAACTATCCAATTTTATTATGATTCATTGAAATATTTGTTAAGAAAGAATGCAAAGATTCCAGAACACCATGGTTCAGCAAAAATTGTTTTTCCAGTTTTCTTTTTCATGAGTCATACTAGGAAAATAACGCAATATTTTGTCACTGGTTGGCACCGTGACTGTGCCATCTGTCTGGAACACTTAATATTTAAAAGGAAAATTGTGCCGGATATACATTTTACCCCCGTCCTCCTGAGCCTTCAAGTATGAGCGTCGGTACATCCAATTTCCAGGTGCAGGCGTCCAATGGTGAACTTAAAACAAAATTAATTCACACCAAAGAACACCAGAGTTGTTATTTTTGGCAAAAGAAGATTAAGTTCATGCCTTGGGGAAAGGTAAAATAAATAATGTAGGCTAGGTTTCAGTCAAATACCATATTTTGTGCTAATCAACCACTTAATTTGGCATAGGGAACATTAAAAATGAAAAGACAAAACACAGTTGACATACTGGCATGCCACCCAATGGTTAACTTTCCTAGTGTGTAGCTCTAAGGCAGTGATTCTCAACCTTTTTCATCTGAAGGAGCCTCAGTTTGATATGCATTAGGCCACAGATTCCATTTGATAAGATTTAGTATTATCAAATGGAATCGAATCAAAGGGAATTGATTTATTTTTGTTAGATAGGATTCAGTCCCAAATTCCTTACCTGTCTATACTATAGTTGCATAGATAACAGTGAAACTATGATCATAATAATGGTGAACTTTAACTATTAATCAATTACCTAGGGGGCCCTGGACGTCCTTAAAGGACCCCTGGGGAGGTCCCCGGATCCCCACGTTAACAGGCTGCTATGGTGGCTCCATCCAGGTTCACTGGACTTCCAACAGGAATCGTGTCGAGGGATGGTGGAGAAGGAGCCAGCAGGTCTTCTGAATGCAACAGGCCATGCTGGGCCGTAGTGATGCACGACCCGCAAACCATTTGTTCGTAGTGATCAAATCTTTTTTTAAAGGACCCAGGAGAGCAGAATGCTTGGGTTTTTTGCAAGTTCCGTGTCCAACAGAGCTGAACCGACCTGTCTGGCTTCCGGTCATTGTGCACCAGAAGTGCTCCCATGCTCACTGTGCATCTTCTATCTAATAAAGGAAGGAATCTCTTGTCTGGCCTTCGATTACCTCGACAACCGTCCATCCGATCTACTTCGCGCGTGGCGGGTGTGTTGCTGGCGACCCAAGGACGTGCGAATTTGGTGCAATTTGGCCAGGCGACGCGGGAAATATTAATAAACTTTGAATAAACGGCGAACAGCGAGCCAGCGGGGGGCGGGGCTCCCTCACGACTTAGGTTGCCCAATCGCACCCCCCCCAATTGGCGCTGTGACATCATAGCATTTAAACCTTTAATAACCTGCGAACAGCGAGCCAGCGGGGGGCGGGAATTGGAAACCTGCAAGCAGCAGAACCGGAGGACAAGCAATGGGCCGGTTCTGACCAGTCATGGTTTCAACGGGCCATGCACTAGTCTATATCTAATAAAGGAAGGAATCTGTGTCTGCATGTCTGTGTTGTCCTTCGATTGTCTTGACAACCGTCCATCCGATCTGCTCCGCGCTTGGCGGGTGTGTCGCTGGGGACCCAAGGACGCGCGGCGCCCAATTTGGTACAATTTGGACACGCGACACAGTAATGAACTTTGATTCGTTTTTGTCAGCCGTGCCAATTCATGAATGTGGAAGCCGGAACTATGGCGCAAGGAAGAAGGAAGAAAGGGAGGAGCAAAGGCAGGAAGGAAGGAAGGAAGGGCGGATGGAAGAGGAAGGGGGCAGTGAGGAAGGATGGAAGGGCGGGAGGGTAGAGAGACAGATATAGAATGAAGGGAGGAAGGAAGGAAGGAAGGATGGAAGAAAGGTCCTCTGTCCTTATTGGCCCGTTCCGAACGGCCATGTTTGGAACGGGCACTGCAGGATGGAAGGAGGAAGGAAAGAAGGAAGGAGGGAGGGAAGAAGACAGGAAGGAAGGAAGGTCCTCTGTCCTGATCAGCCCCTTCTGGAAGAACCGACCTGACGAAAAGGGCTCAACATCACCAGGTGCAATGGTTGGACTGAACGGGGGAATAACGACAGCAATGAGAGAATAAACTAGAGCCGCAGCGATTAGTCGATTAATCCATTAGCTGCCAACTATTAAATTAATCACCAACTATTTTGATCATCGATTAATCGTTTTGTAAGAAGAAAATTTCCAGCTTCTTAAATGTGAATATTCTCTGGTTTCTATATCTTTGCCTCGGGCTTCAGACAACAGCGGTCGACATTATTCAGCGTTTTTCAGACATTTTATGGACAAAACAACCCATCGATTAATCGAGAAAATAATCGACAGATTAATCGATAATGGAAACAATCCCGGTAGTTGCGCCACTAAAATACACCAATATGCAAACGACGCACATGGCTGCTGTGGGGAGTCCGCCCTGACGCACAATGAAGCCGCTGGAGCCTCGGCAGCAGCAGCAGCAGCAGCAGGAGGAGGAGAAGCCACATGTTGATGACCGGGGCTGGACGCGGGCTGCCCGGCTCGGACGCACGGTTTACCCGGGTTCTCTTCTTGGT
>OMKR01095833.1:0-20505 GCA_900302355.1 Cyttopsis rosea
AATAATAATAATAATAATAATAATAATAATAATAATAATAACGGTTTGAAAGTTTTGTATGTCTCACCACTTCGGCGATCAGCAGCATTCCTTTCCGTGACGTGGTGAACTCTCTGCTGGGCAGGATGGAGAGCAGGACGCTCCCTCTGCTCTGGCTCTGCTCCGGAGCCTCGATGTCCCCCATCTTAAAACACACGATCCACCACCATGCACCGGCCAGATCCGAGCGCTTCGAGAGCCGAGGTGAACTCTGTCAAAACGCGTGCGCGTGTGTGTGTGTGTGCGTGTGTGTGTGCGCGCCGGGGAGCGGAAACACTGACGGTGCGGAAACGAACGTCGCGCCGCAACATCTGCATCGTGTGCAGATGTGAGACGTCACGCCCCCACCGATGGAAACGCGGCGTTGTTGTGTCCGAGTAACATCATCACGAGCCATCTTATATCTACACGGGACTTTTTAGCCTTTTTTTTTTTATACAACTTTATCTTCATCGTTGTTTTTTTTAAAATATATTTCATTGTTTTTTTTCTCCCTCTCTGCATTTTAATCGATCATTTTTTAATCGATTTTAAAATTGTATTTCCTTTGTTTGTAGGTCCGCTCTGTGAGTGTCTCCACTGATTGTGAAGCACTTTGTAACGGTGTGTTTTGACAAGTGCTCTATAAAGGAAGTGGTCACCTCTGACCACCAGGGCCAAATAGAGCCAAATAAAACATTATTGCACAATTCAAACTAGCTCTGAACATCAAGCCCCTCAATCCTTCTAGAGACTATACGGACTAGATGATATATATGGCACTTGATATGAAGCACATTCAAATGATGTAGTTGTGAGTTAGGCCTCTTTGTTCCTTAAAGGTGCAGTGTGTAGAATTTAGCGGCCACTAGCAGCGAGGTTGCAGATTGCAACCGACTGAATTCCCCTCCGTGTCCGTCGCCGTGCAAAATGGCGGCGTCCGTGGAGAAGCTACGGTGGCCGCGAAACTTGCGAAAAACGTGGAAGTCCCTCTCTAGAGCCAGTGTTTGGTTTGTCCGTTCTGGGCTACTGTAGAAACACGGCAGTGCAACATGGTGGCGTCCGTGGAAGGGGCTCCAGCCCCATGGAGATATAAACGGCTCATTCTAAGGTAACGAAAACACGACGATTCTTATTTTCATGGGATTATACACTAATTAATACATACTTATGAATATTATATTCCATTTTTGCCAAGTCCATTCCGCAAAATGCCAGTAATTCTACACACTGCACCTTTAAGTTCAAGAATACATTAGACCTTTTTCCTCTATTTTTACAAGTTCAAAACCAAGCTCCTCTGCTTGACACCCATGATACAGATTATTATAATTCAAAATGATTATTATTATTATTATTATTATTATTATTATTATTATTATATCCCAAGCATAAGGAAACAATTGTGCAAGAATCATATGCTTCAACAGGTTGGTTGAAGATGTTCAAGCTTTACATTTTTATTTATTTATTTTACCTTTATTTTACCAGGAAGTCCCATTGAGATCCAAAATATATTTTACAAGAGAGACCTGGCCAAGGTTAGCCTGGGAACCAGACCAATGTTTCATTTGCTTTGGCAGATTGGTCTGGCCACCCTCCCATTCAAACAGATTTCCACCACAGTCGCCATTTTCCGTCACTCAGCTCTACGTCCCGCGTGTCGTTGCTCTGATTGGTTGTAGGTCTATCCAATTGCGTCCAGAGACATTTTGGTCTGCGTCCCTTGATAACGCCCCTTGGAAATCAAAAATGAACGGAGAGGTTCCAGACCAATTCGCATTTGCGAATTGGTCTGATGATGCCAGGCTAGGCCAAGGTAGCAGCTATACAAAATCACAACATATTAAAATGAAACATATACAACATGATATACAAAAATCCACAATAAAACAGAACAGCTATTCAAACACAGTGGCCTCTCAAGAAAAACCACATGCCTCAATCACCACATTCTTTATGATGCCCTTAAATTCATCAATGGATATAGTAAATGTGTCTAATTAAAAGTTTGTCCAATCAAATTAAAGTGGTTATATGGAGGGCATTTTTGTAATTGTAGACAACTATCACTTTTGTGAGTTATCAGTTTCGCAGGCTAGCTTGACTATCAAGAAGCATTAAGCGTAAAGTTTAATGATGAACGGTGAATGGTGAACTTGGCCTATGGACATTTGGAGTTAGGATACGATTCAGATAGGCTACGCCATGACAGGCATTGCACCGCATGGTTGGTTTTTAATGTCCAATGAACAGTTATAAATGATGGAAACAAACATTTTAATAAGGCCTGGATTGAAAAATAGTGAACCTATCCTTTAACTTCGTTGGGCCAAGTTTGTCCTCCTTTGTTTCTCTTGAAAGCGTACCACCAAAACCAGTTTTTGTTTTTGCATTTTGATTATTCCCCAGAACGATGGAGCGTCTGAGAGGACACTTTAAATGTTATACTGCAGCGACAGCATCAGGGCCAGTTTCTCATCCTCCTGCTCCATCCGCTTCCTTGACTCCCTGTCAGACTCAGAGTCTGAATCCAGCTCGCAGAGTGTCTTCCGGCGCTTCCTTTCCGCTTCCTGCTGGACCAGCTCTGGCTCAAGGTGCTTGGTCTTACGTTTTCTCTTTTTGCCCACGTGGCCCTCCTCATCCGTGGTCCTGGTGGGGGAGCTTTGCTCCTTGCTCTCGCTCTTCCTCTTTCCCCGTGGGCTGCTGCACCCATGCGGTGGGCTGAGAATGCATTCCCCGGCTCCCCGGCCGGGAAATGCATTTTCCGGGGAACACATTTCACGTCTGGACTCTGAGTCAGGGCTGCTGCTCATCCCTCTGGGTTGTAAATCCATTGCATCACAGATCCGTACTTTATAAAACTCACTGTAAAACCAATCGCACTCTGTGTTGTTTCCCCAGCTGTCTAAAAGGTGCCTCTGGAGGTCAATGATGTGCTCGCAGGCCAGCTGGCACATGCAGCAACGCCCAGGGTCTCCGGCCGCATAGTGCCTGCTGATAGCCAGCAGCACGTACGGCTGGAGATGCTCAGTACCTCGTGTGGAGAGTAAGACCTCCAGGTCCCTGTAGGAGAGATCCACGTGGGTCCCAGAGGACGAGGTATCGCGGTCTCCATAAAGTGTCACATTATGAGATTCTGAAAGAAGGGAGAGAATATTTTACTTTTTACTTTGTCAATGTGCATGTTGACAACTACAATAACGCTGATCTATTTGATTTGGTAGTTTGGACAAATGTAACCGCAATGTGACATTGTCTTCAAAATGAAAACGTTACCTTTTTTTCTGTAATCGGGAGAATCTATCTTCAAATCGATAAAATTATCCACATGGGTCACCGAGGACAAGGTATCGCGGTCTCCATAAGCCATCACATTGTGAGATTCTGTGGGAGGAAAGGGGATAATTCACAGTCTGAACAAATGAAGCAGAAGTTCATTACGTATTTCATTAGACTTACCCGATTCTCTTCTTTTCTTATGTTTTTTAGCTTTCTTCTGAGGCCTTGGGGTTGAGGTCTCTGAAAACGGGCTGTCTGGAGGACTAAATGAGGACTGAGCTGTGAAATAAGGGAGAGAATATGTTATAATTTACTTTGGTCAATATGCACGTTCACCACGTCAGAATGTGGTAGTGGGGTGTGGTTTTGGCACCCTCTGCAAGTAGGGGAACCAGCAGTGGCTCAACCACCAGTGGTTGTAGCTGAGGTCCACCATTGAGACTTTTCATCATTTTCACACAACCACGTGATGAATGACAAACAAGGCCTCTCCACGTAGAACCAAGTGATCGGTTTGATTTGAGTTTCAGGAAGTAGGTAAGAAAGCAGAACACCCCCCTTACTTCGTGGTTTGTCGTTAGTAGGTTGGTTGCTGCGAAGAGTGCCAAGAGTTTATTATAGAGAGTTGAAGTTGTAAAGAGTTTTTTGGAGGAGCTTTCTGATTCACTTCAGAAAGGTTCTTGCAGAAATGCAACCTGCAAGAAAGAGTAAGTCTTCACCTGTTTGGGAACATGTTTAATTAACATCGCCAAATAAGGTAAATACAACAGCAATAGATTACCCTGGGAGACCTGATATTCAATCCCTGGTTGAGCAATTATCATACCACTACTTCAACCATTACACCACAAAGTCCTTGGATATATAGTTGTTTTGCTAGGTGTTACTTCAATGTTGCTACAGTGGATGGATCATCATCTGCATTCATTCTCAAATGGCATATTTCATTTTGAAGGTGAAGTACTTGCTGTGCCTTAAAAAGCTTGTTTATGGCAAGAATATCTCATGCACAACCTCTCAATAGGCCACAAGCCAGCCAAGGTTAGTATTTTTCTTTTGCAATTTTGGTTGCTTTATTATGACTGAAATACATGTTGACTAAAATACATTGACATTGTTGTTTTGCCCTCGGTTCAACAACTATTGGATGAGGCCTTGGTCAACATGGTCGTTAATGACACGCAGCCGTTTACAGTGGTAGGTTAGGGGTTCAGTGAGCTGGTCCAAACGCTAGCCCCCACCTACATTCTCGCTAAAAGGTATACAGTATATGGGTAAAGGGGACATTTTTAATTGGACAATTAAAAGGCATTAAAGCCCACGGTAGCACAGTTGCAAAAGGTGGTTGCAGTCAGTCTTACATTGGAGATGTCGACATCCATGAATATATACGCCTATATTGCGGTGACTTGCCATTTTGTCGATTTTCAAGCTTGGCATGGTGTTGTTGGGAGCTTCCCAATATCCACACTACAGAAAACATGGCACAGGTGCAAATCAACCTCATGGAGGAATGGTGCATAAAGTATAAGGTCAGATGCTGCAGCAAATAATGATCGCTTGTGTCAAAATGTTACAAATTAGGCGATGCAAGATGTATGACATTCATTTAATTGAAAGTCTTTTGATCAGACCCCTGGCCTTGATGAGATATGCACCACATCCAGAATCATTGTGACATATTTTAAGACCAGCACCACTGATAGGAGACCCAGGTGGAGGAGCAGATGGGAAGATTCAACACTAAAGATGATACAGGAGGTGGACACATGCTGGAACAGCACATTCCATATATTTGAATGGCTTTATCATGAAAGAGAGCCAGTGGGGGCAGCCATGGCCTCTCTAAAGGTCAGACGCAGGAGTATGAGGCCATTGGAGAGTGCTTGCGTATGCTGTTCCTATTTCAACAGGCCACAGTGTGGAGAAACGAGTGTCTGCCTCAAAAGTTATTCCACTAATGAAAACGTTGCAACATAATATTAGTTGTGAAGCAACAAACATGACCACTGAGGTGGCTTCCTGCTCAGGAAAAACACTGTAAAGTCATTGGGCATCATGACCATGGCCACCATGCTGGACCCCAGGGTCAAAGGTCTTGGGTTCCGCAACCAAACAAAGGCCAGCGAGGCAGTGAGCCACCATCATCACAACCCCACACATTATTACCCCATCAACTACAGACATACATTTCCACCCACTCAACTGTCAAGCTAAACACAAGCTGTGAGACCAACAACCACCTCAGGTCATTATTTAATTTTAGTTATTGCTCAATTTGTGAATTGTTTTTAACATATAAGAACTGGTATATTCAGCCAGGACATGTCATGTGAAGTGCGACCACTGCCTCATTGTCAACATTTCTTAAGTGGAAATCTGTGGTGTCTACTAGACATCACAATGGACATGAGCAGAAGGTACTCAAATGCCACTGCTGATGCCACTATTGAGGTCCAGCGCTACATTAATGAGGCAAATATCCAGAGGACCAAAGACGCTCTTCAATATTGGCAAAAACAAAAATCTGAAAACCCCACCTCTACCAGCTGACTGTGCACACCAGCCTCATCTACAAGTATCCTGTGTGAAAGAGCATTCGCCAAAGTTGGGGAAATTGTGTCCAAGAAGAGGAATGGATTGAACCCAAACAGTTAACAACTTGTATTTCTTAATAAAAATCAATAGAAACTTACCTTCACAGTCACATAAGCACTTTCCTTTTACTGCGGCCACCCTGTGGCCAACGGCCAATGGCCCCCGACACTCCGTCAGCAGAGGAGGTGGTGAAACGACTTGTAATGGAGCAGCTAATTTGCCATCCACCAATGCCGCTGCCCCGGCCACCCTGGCGGAGAACCTCCTCGGAGCCAGCAGGAAGATGGGTGGCAGCTGCCACCCCTGTCCAGGACCCCACTGGCTCCAAGGAGAATTGACCCAGGGAACACACTCCACCACACTCAGTCCTTTCCCCAGTAATTTCCCCACAACAGCCATGCCATGGCATAACCCCTCTCTTTCTGCCCACAGAGCCCCAGCCTTAGCATCCTCTGCATCAGACCCACAGGGGGCGCCTCAGACACCAGGACATGGATGTCAGCCCAGACATTTCCACAATGAATGTCCATTGCTTGAGGTGAGCCAGGTCCTCTGGGTCATTGATGAGCCAGGCCCCATCCCAGTCCAGAAGAGAGGTATAATATATCTGTAAGGATACAAGGGGGTACACACCAGGCTCTGATGGTTCAGCCCGGGGCAGACATAGGTGAGAATAAAATATGTGCATGATGTGTGCATGAGTATCCAGTTGTACCGGTTTAAATTCTTAGCTCCCACTACACATACCGCTTGTTACATGACATTACATTTGATGGATGATAAATTTGATCCGAGCAGAGATGGGAAGCCAGTGAAGTGATCAAAGGAGGGGAGTAACAGGAGAGAATCATTAGGGATATTTTGAGCACCGGAGTTTAAAAGACTAGTGCGGGAGGCAGTGGGGGCTCGACCAGCGGAGAAGTGTGAGTGGCACTGAACGCCACTCTCCGCTGGTGCAGGATCATTCGATGCTGCAGAGGGGTGTCGGCCAGGACGCCCCGCGATCTCCTGGGTCAGCCTCATGGGAGATTTCCCACTCGAGCAGTGTCGTGACGACATTTGATGGATGACAAAAAATTGATGGTCAACTGGTATGTGGTAGTGGGTGGGAGCCAGCTGGCTCAACCGGCATCGGATGCGTTGATCTCTCTCTCTCTCCTGATAGTGAGGCTGGCTCGAACACCAGACCAGGGTGCCTTTGATTAATGTGCACATGAGTAGTGCAGCGAAGTTATTGTTAATTGATGTATTTGACAAAGTTATTGTTAATTGATGTATTTGAAATGATGGTGGATGTTTCTAGATGTTTCTGAAGACCTCCCAGTAAAGATTGTTTATCCTGACAACTGTTTCCTCACCATCACTTTACCCCACAAAACATCCAGAGACTTGTTACACAGAACGCTGATCTGTTCGATTTGGCACTTTGGACAACTGTAACACAAGGTGACATCGTGTTCAAAACGAAAAAATTACTTTTCTTTCCGTAATCGGTTGAATCTTGCTTCAAATCGGTAAAATGATCCATCGTAGAGATTTCCTTCTATCAGCATGTCATTGTGTCAGTGTTCAAAGAGGTAATGTGTGATGTGATGTGGATCTGATGATTATGATGTCACAGCTGAATTATGTCACGCCTCCATCACCATAGTAACGGAACAAAACAATGCCACACCCACAATTAATAATGTTAATATGCCATTATACTGGCTATGCTGCCATTATTGGCTGGCTATTATGGCCAGGCCCCAATTCCATATTGAAGTGTGTAAAGTACCTGGCCAAGAAGAAGAATGTCACGGGTCAACTATGAACTGTGACAAGAAACTGCCAGTTTGAGGAACTGTGAGGATTAGTGCACACACACACACACACACACACGCAAAGTGGGTCTCATAAAGGAAAAAAAATATATATATATAGGTGGAAAGGAGGAATGGGTTCTGGTTTGGGGGTCTGTGGTTTCATCTGCAGCATTTGTTTATGACATATTCGGAAGGTTGATGATCGGTCATCCACGGGTGTCGGTTTGTGACATGCTTGGAATGTGCCGTGTGATGACGTGTCACAGTGTATGTGACCTACAGTATGTTTGTTTTTTGAAACAATACATTGAGAACAGTTAAGGGGAGCAAAATCACCCACACACTGAGCGGAACTCAGTGTTTATTATGCCCTATTTATTTAGTATTTCATGAGCTATTCATGAGTTACTTTGTAAGATTGCCCTTGCCTGTACAGGCAAGCTGTGTTCACATCTTGCTGTACCGACAGCAGGATGTGAACACAGCTTTTCTGTGCGAAATACCTACTTAAGAAGTACAATGAGTGATGAAATATTGAGTAATTTAGTGGTTAAGCATAGAGTCAAGAAGGTCTAAGGCCTTCAATCTTGAGGATTTTGTTGATGTATTTGCTAAAATGCATAGTAACAGGAGAACAAATCTGTATCTGTGTTGAGCTCACATGTAAGGAAAGGGGAAATATGTGTCTAGAGGAAACGACAGAAGTTTTAGTGGTTAGATTGTGAATAGTTCTCAATTGAAGACTAAGGTGGTGTGTATTGAAGACATAGGAGGTAGGCTTACACATTTAAATTGAATTATGAAGGGAGCACTCTCAACAAAGGACATTTTGTACAGCATTTTGAGATAAAACTATGGAAATGGAATGGCTGGTTGGTTATTATTAATTTATACAAATCCTTGAAATAATAAAAGTAATTAAGAAATGGAGTATGAAATCTGATGTGTGGCGTTTTACAACTGCATCACAACTTAAGATCAGACATTATTTATTTTATTATATAGAATACAGATATACCTAGACTTATATCCACTTGAGAAGAATTTGTGGCCACCTAGAATCTTGACATTTGAAATACAATTTCTGTTTGAGGCTATGATTCAAATAATGGAAGATACTTAATTTACAAATATTATAAAATATAATGTCTTGGACATAAATGAAACAGTACCTTTGTCATCAGCTAATAATTATTTGTTTAAGCAACACACACCCTTGATTTATTGATGATGCATTGAAATTGGAACCGACCGACCGACCAATCAATCAATTCATTGATTGATTTTGATTGGAGGTAGTAGTGACTGATAACCAATGAATGACACAGTTTAACTTGGTACCATATATTGTAAAAATAGAAATAAACAGTATCAATGGATATGAAAACAATAAATGCAATGTCAAAATAAAACCCTTACAAAAATAAAGAAATCTATTCAAAACTATATGTGACTTTTTTTTAGTGAACTCAACTTTTAACGTATCTTTCCGATTTATATTTCTGATTTCTATCTGCTGAGTATAATACCTGTTTGGTGTACCCGTCTACTGCCGTTCTACTGAACCCTCACATCATTGCATTCAAGTATAATTTCAAGTATTCGTCACTTTGGGTGTCAAACCAGGTAGTGAATAGGTAGGCATCCATAACCAATTAGGTGGGTATCAATGTTATCAAATTATTTTCTCAATTAGGTATAAATTATAGGTAATTATTATTTTATCAATAAGGTCTATCAATTACTAATTAGGTAGGTATGGATTATGAGATCAATTCATAACCCTTGACAGAATTATATATTACAGCTCCAAGTACACAGAATACAGTGTTATCAGAACATTCCATACACACGTGAAGTGTGACGTTGTGCAAGTCTTACCACACAGGTAGAGTGAATGGAATGAATGTGGACAGTCTGTTCAGGATTTGATAGTGTGGTGTAGGCAGTTTTACCACAAAGGTAGAGTGAAGGGGGATGTGTGGTTGGGGCAGTATGGATGGGATTGTCTGTAGGCATCACTGGGTCAGCTCGCCATCAAAGGAAACAACTCTGGTCATAAAACCTATTGCAAAACAATGAACTTTGAGTACCATTAACAATTGAAGAAAAAATAAACAATATAAACAAAAGAAACAATAATAAACAAAACTGTATAACATTTAAAATTATATGAATATTGCACAATAAAATAAACCAATGCTTATAATATATCTGCATTCATTTGAACTCGAATAATGCAGCAGAATAGTGCAACAATCATCCCCACAATTACATGGTAACACCAAAATGCAATTGCCATTAGAAAATATTACAGCATTAAAACTTTCTATTGTTCAACCGTGCTGCAGCACCACCGTCTTACCAGAGCTGGGGCACAACGTGGTTTATGGCCTTGGCCTTGGCCATGAAAATATTATGCATTTACCCATCATACATGTAGTTTCACATCATCACAGTCACAAACCATTTTGACATTAACCAACATCAACCCAAAGTAAAATAGTTAAAGGTGCAGTGCTTAGAATTTAGCGACCACTAGCAGTGAGGTTGCAGATTGCAACCAACTGAATTCCCCTCCGTGTCCGTGGCGGTGAAACATGGTCCGTGGTCCCCTCCGTGGAGGAGATTCTACGGTAACCACGAAACTCGTGAAAAATGCGAAAATGCCCTCTCTAGAGCCAGTAGAAGGGGCTCCAGCCCCCATGGAGATATAAACCGCTCATTCTAAGGAAACGAAAACACGATTCTTATTTTATGGGATTATACACTAATTGAAACATAGTTATGAATATTATATTCCATATGCCTTAATAGACGCGACTCACCAATTCAAGGTCCACGAGGCATTTACTTGACAAAATACATCGGATCTCAAAGAAATACCTCCCTTGTGTCCAAACTTGTGCACTAATATCAAACACTATTACTTGTTGGATTATGCTAGTTTAGGAGACTTTTCTCACTGTTTCTTCAATCTTTTAGTTAAGTTTGTTTACTGTACTCAAGGTGGGACAACCTCGAAGGTGGGACAACCCAAAAATTGGCTATTCAATTTGCAGAACACACCAGTGTTTGGAAATTAATGTGTGTTCATTATATATTCAATATGCAATATTTAAGATTCAGTGAGTTATCACGGCCGCATAAACAAACGGGGACAGTGAATGGCATACATAGCAAAATTGTGCTATGAACAGTTATAAATGATAAATAAAAATAGTGAACCTGTCCTTTAAAGTTATGTCCACTTTAGTCTTCCTTGTTTCTCTTGAAACCACCAAAAACAAGACAAGAATTAAGAAAATAAAAGTTTGATTTTGATTAATTCCCAGGATGCGGATAATTTAAAGATGCCATGCCATTGTTCTGATGGTCCATTATTCCAAAGCCCCAAAAGTCTGAAAAATGTCCCATTGGACCGAAAGCCCATTTGTCCAACAGACTAGCCTGGGAACCAAACCAATCTGCAAGCTCATGATTTATTTGCTCTGGCAGATTGGTCTGGCCACCCTTCCATTCAAACCGATTTCCACCCGATAATTTAATGGTCAGGCCAATCACGGTATTAAACAAACTGGACGGTATATTTTCTCTAAAAGAATAACCACTGCTACTGTACATCCTACTTGTTGATAGGATGGACAGGATTTGGTAAATGTTTAATTTAACAACTGGCCCCGCTGGCCACCATTTTTCATTCGCTCAGTGCTACATCACACATTTTCTCTGATTGGTTGCGTCCAGAAACATTTTGGTCTGTGCCCGTCGAAAATGCCCCTTGGAAATAGAAAATGAACGGTTCCAGGTTCCAGACAAATACGCATTTGCGAATTGGTCTGGCCATGCCAGGCTACCGACAGCCCGTTATCCCGAAAACAAACGGCCATTGCTCCGAAGGGGAGAAGGATCTACAACCGCGAGGTCCAACAGCATACAGCATCTTCCCTGCACCAGGTCCAATGACTTCATTCTGCATAATAATTCACCGCGTGCTTCGATGGAAGATTCAGTGTGAACAATGGACAGATGAAGAAAGATAAATTTGCCTTTAATTATAATTATTTGGAGATTTCAACAAATTATTTTGTTGAAATTATAGTTAACCTCATTTGTTAACTTGTTACACATAATAATGATCTAAGGACAAAGGATGTGATTTATTTCATTTTATTTGATTTCATTTACATTTTCTGTTTATCTCCAGCACATTTATAATTATTATAATAATTATTATTATTAGTCTCTGGTCCAGACGCACGTAGGGTTTAGGGTTAGGGTTATATTTTATTGCTTTATTACTTTGCTTATCCTAGGTTTTAAACTGTCAGAAAAATGGATATTGGCATTTTTATTTGTCTTTTGTATCAGCAAGAAAGTTCATTAAAAGATGTATTTTGAATGAAGTATTCATCTTTATTTAAAAGCTGATAACTAAATAAGAGCCATTGAGTAATATTCAAGTATATTTCAGACCTGTGGGAAGACATTTATTATTTATTTGGTTTTAAAAAGCACAATTTAATTTAATGATTTTTTTCAAACTATGCATAGAAATTGGTGTCTTTCTGTCCTTCTGTATGTCCTTCGATTATCTCAACAACCTTTCATCAGAGCTACTTCACACTTGGCGTGCTGGGGACCCAAAGACATGCAATGTCGAATTTGAATGTCGAACCACGAATTTGGTGCACTTCGGACACGCGTAACATTAATAAACTTTGAATAGTTTGGGTTAGCATTACTACTTCAGGAATGTGGAATCTGGATCTATCGGCATGTCACAAAGAAGAAAGAATTGTTTGAAACGGAAAATGCACTAGTGTATGCTCAAATAGGTGATGAGATACTGTATGTGTCAACACGTTTCATATCAGTTCGCAGCAATGTTGCATTGGGGCGTAGGAAACCCACACACAGCCGCAAAGACTGCCGATCATAGAATTACACTGTAACCAGGCCGGAACGAATTAATTCTGCAGTCACAACACACCAGAAAGTGTGAATAGAATAGAAAGCCAGAGCCCATTGAACTTTAATGAAGGGCCGACTACCCTGGACCCCTGCATATTTCTGCCTGCAGCTATATTTATTGTTATTATTAGTAGTAGTAGTAGTATTCATTTATTTATTTTATATATATAAAAGAGGGGTCTGGTCTTGTGAGCATCCACCTCTAGTTGAGAGTGAATAAAGGTGAGCAGGTAAGCCACGGTCAGATGGCTGATGGAGGACAGAGGCAGATTTCCATTTGGCCAATAATATTGCCATTTATTTAAAATTCATTCCGATGTTCTGGAGATAAACAGATATAGTAAGGAGTAATAAGGAAATATCCTAAACAAATGAAATGAAATAAATCACATCCTTTATCCTCAGATCATTATTATGTGTTACAAGTTAACAAATTAAACAAACAATCCAAAATAATTAGAATTAAATGAATCTACTCTGAGGCAAATTTATCTTTCTTCATTTGTCCATTGTTCACACTGAGTCTTCCATCAAATCACACGGCTAATTATTATGCAGAATGATGTCATCGGACATGGTGCAACGAAGGGAAGATGTGCTGTTGGACCTCGTGGTCGGATATCCTTGCCTTCGGAGCCAATGGGCGTTTGTTTTCAGGATAATGAGCTGTCGGACAAATGGGCTTTCGGTCTAATGGGACATTTTTCGGACTATTGGGGCTTCGGAATAATGGGCCGTCGGAACAATGGGAGGTCCCCAGTTTAAATGCTATTCTGCAGTGGCAGCATCAGGGGCCAACTTCACACCCTCCTGCGCCATCTGCTTCCTTGACTCCCTATCAGTCTGATTCCAACTCACGGCTTGCAGAGAGCTTTCCTGTGCTTCCCTTCTGCTTCCTGCTGGACCAGCTCTGGCTCCAGGTGTTCCTTTTGCTCATGCGGCCCTCCTCATCCGCATTCCTGGTTGGGGAGCTGCTCTCCTCGCTCTCCATCTTCCTCTTTCCCTGTGGGCTGCTGCAGCTGGGCGGTGGGCTGAAAATGCCTTCCCTGGCTCCACCTCTGGAGCTGTACTTGGGGCCCAGGCTGCTGCTCATCCTTCTGGGTTGCAACTTGGTTGCATTGCACAATACTTTATAAATATGGCGGTAAAACTGATCTATCCGCTTCCTTGACTCCCTGTCAGACTCAGAGTCTGAATCTGGCTCAGAAAGAAACTTCCTGCGCTTCCTTTCCTCTTCCTGCCGGACCAGCTCTGGCTCCAGGTGCTTGGTCTTACATTTTCTCTTTTTTCCCATGTAGCCCTCCTCATCAACGGTCCTGGTTGGGGAGTTATGCTCCTTGCTCTCCATCTTCATCTTTACCTCTGGGCTGTTGCAGCTGGGCAATGGGCTGGAGATCCATTCCCTGCCGTCACATCTGGAGTTGGACTGGGGGCCCAGGCTGCTCATTCCGGTGGTGTTGCAGATCCATACTTTATAAGGCAAGGCAAAGCATATAATTTGTACATTTCATACACAAGGCAAATTCAAAGTGCTTTGCCATATTGTGAGACGTTTAACTGTTTACTTTGGTCAATGTGCATGTTGACAACTACAGAACGATGTTGATCTGTCTGATTTGGGGCTTTAGATAAATGTGACATTGTCTTCAAATTGAGAAAGTTACTTTTTTCCGAATCCATCTTCAAATTGTTAAAATTATCCACGTGGTCCCCCGAGGACGAGGTAGCGTCGAGGTGGTCCCCATAAGCCGTCACAATGTGGGACTCTGTGGGGGTAAAAGGGAGTGAAGCCATAACTCACAATATGAACAAAAGTTTATCTCATATTTCATTAGAAAATAAATATTACCTTGTTTTCCATAATCGGTCAAATCACGCTTCAAATCTTTTAAATTATCCATCGTAGAGATTTTCTTTTGCGAGCATGAAATTGCTCAGAAAGGTAATGTGTGACGTGTAAATTCCTGCACTAGGTTCTGATGACTGTGATGTCAACGCTGAATTAGGCCACACCCCATTACCATAGTGATGGAACAAATCAAGGCCACTCCCACAACTGTAGTGAATGCTGTATTCTGATAGGCTGATTATTATGGTCACGGCCATATGCATATTGAATGTTGTAAAGGAACTACATGGCCATGTCCCCAATTGCACTTGCATATTGAACATTGTAAAATAACAGAATTTGGCCACGATTTATTGTAATCTTTATTTCATTATGTAGTGCTGTGGTTCTCCACCTTTTTTGGTGTGTGTGACACATACCCTAAAACACAAAATCCTAAAACCTGTTTAAGAGGCTGACGATAGAAAATAGTTCAGAGAATTTTCTTTGGAAAGCCTTGTACCGTTGGGCAGTCTGTAAACTAAAACTAACAGTACTTTGCTATTTACCAAGAAGCACAGAGACTGCAAAGATGCGAAAAACAGCAAAAAACAGGAGAGCAAGTAAAATTATTCTTATACATTACTGCTAGTCCACCACCACAACCAGTTCTGGGGTGGTTACAATGGGCATAGTCTGGGGAGTGGCTTCCATTAAATGGATGACTAAACAACTTCAGGCTGTTTGATGAAATTGTATCTTAGCAGATAAAAGATACATTTGTATACAAGACTGTACATTCAAAAGCCAAAATCTGGCTGGAGCTTGGCCTGTGGGTTTGGCAGGTCTGATGTAGTGTAGGTTATTGGGATGTACGTGATGCCAATTTATCTAATGTGGAACTCACATGTTGCCTGTTACAAATTTGATGTCCCTGAGGATGTCCCTCTTTCTTGTAGTATTCATTACGGTTCCAGATGAGGTCAAATAGTCAGCCGGTATGTACAACCCATGGCAAAAATTATAGAATCAGCATACTTAGAGGATGTTCATCCAGCTTTATTTTTTACTTCATAGCTATAAACAAATCAACAAATCACAGATCTGACACAACAAATTAGATTAATATATTTTAATTAATGACATACTTCAATTAATGACATAGATCAAGTAGAGGACAAAAGTATCCCTCAATGTTGAGGAAAAAATTATGGAATCACTTTGTAATTTATTTTCTAAAACAAATACCAGCACAAGTCTGAATATGAAAATTAGTCTGCAGTTAAAAGGGAGTGTTTGCAGACCTTGACCTGTTGGACTTGGCTAATTGAAGGGAAACATGGCTCCAAGAAGTGAGCTGTCAATTGAAACAATGGAAAGGATTATCAAACACCTTCAAGAAGGAAATCCAACACGGAGTGTGGCAAAAGATGTTGGTTGTTCCCAGTCAGCTGTGTCTAAAATTTGGTGTTAGTATGAACAAATTGGGAAGGTTATAAAAGGTTATAACAGGTAGACCAGGGAAGATGTCAGGATAGAAAACTCAAAGCAATATGCCTTGAAAATAGAAAATGCACAACAAAACAAATGAAAAACAAATGGGCGGAAACAAGAGTCAATGTTTGTGACAGAACTGTAAGAAATCGGGTGAATGAAATGGGATTTGGAACCAGCTTGATGGAGAATATTGTTTTTCATTGTGCAGTTCATGCCTCGAAGAATTCAGGCCATCATTAAGGCCCGAGGAGGAGCAACAAAGTACTAATTGTGATTTTTTGTTGTTGATGATTCAATAATTCTTTCCTCAACATTTTTTTCCACTACTTGATCTGGAAAAAAATATCCTATTAGTTAAAATAAATGCATTTAATTTATTTGAGCTATGTTTCACCAAGCCAGAATGTTCAGCTGTTAAACAAAAATTGTTTTGTGTCAGATCTGTGATTTGTTTATTTGCTACGAAGTAAAAAAGCTGGATGAACATCCTCTAAATGTGCCGATTCCATAATAGTTGCCTGGGGTTGTATATGCAAATAAACATGTACACCATTTCTGTTTGCAAAGACCAAATGCAAGACCTTGGCGCGCAGGCAAAATTGTTTCGCACTTTAATATAACGCCGTTGGCGAGCAAATGAGTACATGCTTCCGCTTACGCAGAGGACGTCAGTTGAGTAGGCAGTCCTTCAGTGTGGCCCAGGACACATTTGCCTACACACTGCTAAAGGAATGTGGCCATATGCGGCCCAGACCACCTTCAAATGTGGTTCGAGCAATCGGATCTCCTCGAGCAAATGCGTCCTCAATGCGTCTTGGGAATGTTCACCTACTTAGAGCTGTCCACTTGTGATTGGATCACCCAAGACATATTTTAATGGCAGGTGTAAACAGGGCCTAAGATATACCTAGGTATTTATTTTGTTACTAGGTGTGTTGGAGCCAGTTTTGGGTCATACCTAGCTGCCTTTACTCTTAACCTTTTACTGCCACATAACTGAAATGTGTGTGTGTGTCTGTAGGTGTGTGGCTACGACACAGCGACCCCTGGCTCTGGGCCTTTATTCAGAGTGCCCATCACCGTCATCATCCCCATCAAGTAAGTATCTTCAGCATCACTTCTTACTCTGCTGCTGCGCTGCGTGCGTGTTTGTGTGCATGCGTGTGTGTGAGGGTGTGTGTGTCTGAAAGCTCTCTCTCCTCCCCTCCTCCCCTCTGCAGAGTGTGTGACAGTCATAATCAGGAGATATCTTTGACAGACGTCCACTTCAGACCAGGCCAGATCCGACGCCACTTCATCACCGTCCCTCAGGGAGCCACCTGGGCAGGTGTGTGTGTGTGTGTGGGGTTGGTGCTTTTTTCGTCCTCTTTTGGAATACCTTGAAAATAGCCACTTTGTGCTTGAAAAGACTTGAGGGAAAAAACACAAGTGTGTGTGTGTGTGTGTGTGTGTGTGTGTGTGTGTGTGTATATATATATGTATTAGTACCAATATTAATAATAGCCAATGCGATTAAGATTATATTTTAATAATATAATGAATAAAGATCACATTGAAAATTTATTATTTGTTTTGCGTGAAGTCCTTGAAAATGAAAAAAGAATGCTTAAAAAGGTACTTGAATTTCATTTTGTAATGCCAGAATGAACCCTCATTAAAAGCAATAAGCATTAAAGTAAAATAAGTAAAATGTGTTTATTGAACAAATAACAAATATCTTGCTTTAAATGTAGCAATTAAACAGAGGCCCCAGGTTCCCCCGAATTGTGTTAATATTGTCTTAATCCTTCTCTTTAGTCCTTCCTGTATCTCATTAGTTTCCCTTTCATTTCACCCAGAAATCACGCTGACGTCCCACTCGGGTGACGTGTCATCCAAGTTCGTCCTTCACGCCGTGCACCTGGTCAAGCAGAAGGCCTACCGAGCTAACGAGTTCTACAAGTTCTCCTCGCTTCTGGAGAAAGGCTCGCTGACCGAGGCCTTCCCCGTGTTGGTACGCACACACACTCGTTTCACTACCTAATTTCAGTCTTATGTAGGGGTTAAGCATCACCCAAGGGGGTTTTGGCTTTATTCTACAGGACTGTTTAAATAATTAAACGCACCGAAGAATCACGTGACTATTAAGTTAAATGGTTAATATTACTTTCATATTAATTCTGGACATGGTTTACATACATACATGAAAAGAATAAAACAGTATTTGTTATATTCCTATGACGGATTTAATTACTAACTTATACAGCCTAATTCCTAATATCAGTAATAATGTGTGAATCTAATTACTATCTCTACCAGGTGTGAATAATATAAAAAAAGAGGTTTATAACCAATTAAACTACTCTGCCTTCATATAAGCATTTCATTAACAAAAGAAGAGATATAAAAATGCACAAGATTACTTCACAGCAAAGAAAAGACTACAGAAAATGAAGAGTCACAAGCGGTTGAAATGGACTTTGGCAATGACATGCAATATGGACTAATTATTCCTAATTATGGTTACCCTAATCCCAGGATGTTGTTAATGTTGATTTGGATTTTGGTTAAATGCAGAATCAGTGGGATTGTTTCCCTCAAGAAATGCCCAATTTACGACTGAGGCCTGGGTTCTTTCTGATAAAGGGAAGAGAGGGAGTGGGACAGAAACAGGAAGGGGGGAGAAGTGAGTTTGTCTCTTCTGTGTTTGTTCAACTGTGTAGAGAGGAGACAGGGAATATAGAAAATGTAAGTCTCTTGCTTAATATTGTCCTGGTCCACTTCATGTTTTATGGATTTGTCCAGTCTTCCAGGTGTATTTCCAATAGAACAGTAAGACAGGATAGACCAAACAGAACAGCACATTTCACAGCCGTGGGTTCCTGTACCATCTGGGTTTTGACCTCTGGGTCGTTAAGTGGTCCAACATCCTGAGTTCTCTCCTGTTATCATATCAGAACATCTCTGCCTGAGTTTTACCACCCTGAAGTGTTACTTTGGCGCTTCAACCGTTGTAGGGAGGAAAACCAGAGTTTCCTCGCTGGACTTCCAGGGCAATAACTTTAATCTCTAAAAAGGTTGGGAGTAAAGTTAATGGGTTGAGGAATGTGGAGGAACAACAATTTCAATTACGATGTCCAATATCTCGCTGTCCGCTACACTTAAAAGTGAATTTTTTAGGTGTGGTGCGTTTTAAGTTTGTTACACTGCTTGTACGTTGAGCTAAGTATAGCTAAGTTGCTCTCATACACTGCTTTGGTGCTCTAGTTTTTTTGAGATGAGATGCAATAATAGTGATGATAATGGATTTAATACCAATGTTATGAGGTGAATAAAATAACTCCACGTGTCTGTCCTCTCTCCCATTCAGTCAGGCAGGATAGTGGAATTGTGTATCGCACGCTGGTGGGCCAGTCTGGGTGAGGTCACCGTCGACTACAGCATCTCCTTCCATGGACTTACCACCAGCCCCTCTACCCTACACATAGTAAGTACTGTATATACACATGCAAACACACAGATTTTCTTGTACTGGTATCAAAGTGAGGTCTGAGTAAATACACCTAGTAAGTGAGGAGCCATGTTCCTGGTGCCCTTCTAAACCAAAAAATTGTCAATTTGGAGACCGGTCCTCATAAGTATAGTAAAACAAACAAACACACAGACACACACATTATTGTACTTGTATCAAAGCGAGGTCAGCGTAATGGTTGTTGAACAAATATAGAACTTAGGTTTATTATGTGCAGTTTATTAAACGGAACCAGATCGGTGTAAAGCAGTATTGCTACTTTGGAATAATGTCCGATGTCTGGATCAAAAGAATAGCAAACATCTGATTGCCTGTGAGAAGATCCCAGCATGCAATTAAGTTTACTGTTCTCTCTCTCCCAGCATGCATCAGACGGGGTGACGAATTTCGATGTGTCCTCTCCCGTGAGATACGAGGACGTATCACCCAACATCACCCTCAAGTCCTGGGTTCAGCCTCTCAGGTACAGCACACGTGCCCAAATACGCACACACTCACACACACAACTTGTCTTGTCCCGTATTAATGCAGCAACTTTCATGTTGTGTGCCGTGTTCCCGCAGGCCTGTGAGCTCTAAGATGAAAGCGCTGGGACTGAGGGATGTTCTCCCCAACAACAGGCAACTCTATGAGATAGTCCTCACCTACAACTTCCATCAGGTACTCTCGGACTCTCAACAGCAATAATGTGAAGATAAGGCTAAAACACACTTCTGGGGAGGTCTTAAACGTATCTGCGGATGTATGTACATACCGCCGGGGTTTCTGGGTAAGCCTGGGCTGCAGAAACTCTGGGCCGCAGAGAAAATGTAACGGCTCTTTAAAACGTGTTTCTTCCGGTCCGTCAACTTAAATGCTGATCGGTTGAACGATTTAAAATCGCTCTAATGCCAGGTGTAAACGCACCCAATGCACGAAACGATTTTGCGTCTACCTACGATGGCTGAGAAATGACCAAATATGCACATGTAGCGGTAGATTGGGGAGATCAT
>OMKR01095834.1:0-17824 GCA_900302355.1 Cyttopsis rosea
GTTTGTTCATTTAGACAAAAACTGCAGCTCGAACTATACACAACGCACAACACCCGCCTGATCGCTGGAACAGGAGCGTGAAACGGCACAAAGTTGCAGCTGCGCTCAAACTTTACCTTCTCCGCGGGGATCGCTCGCGTGTGTGTGTGTGTGTGTTTACAGGGAAAACATGGTCGCGGCGGCGGTTCTCCTTCTCATCGTGGGCGCGACGGGTCACGCGTCAGAGGTCCACGGCCGGAGAAAAGTAATCCAGGGTTTGACAGTGAAATCACCCTTTTCCCGGCGACGGTGCGACGCGCTGCTGAAGCGAAGCCCTGCTCTCCTACGGCTCCTCAGCCAGGCAGCGAAGCAGGCTGGGCTGGCTCCGTGCCACCGCTCGACAGGGGCAGACTCCGACGCGGAGCTGGGAAATGGTGTTTTTTTTTTGTTTTTTTTGTGTGTGGCTGACGGTACGCGCTAATAATAATATCATATATAATCAAATATTATATATAATCTATAATAATAATAATTATTATTATTATAATTATAATTATAAATAAATAAATAAATAATCGCACTGCCACGAATCATAACGCTTAGAAACTTATATAAAATACAATAGGAAAATATTATTATTATTATTATTATTATTATTATTATTATTATTAATAATGATAATAATAATAATAATAATAATAATAACAACAACAACAACAACAACAACAACAATAATAATAATAAATAATCGCACTGCCACGAATCATAACGTTTAGAAACTTATATAAAATACAATAGGAAAATATTATTATTATTATTAATAATAATAATAATAATAATAATATAAGTTGATTTGATATTTTTAATCTTAAAAGGGATCATTAAAAACACCCACACGACCCTTATATACAGATTGTATTTATGCAAACTGGCACAAGTCATACATTTGTCAGAATGTGAAGTGTTGCAGATGTTTATTGCTAGTTGTTTACTGTAATGTTTTAAGTTTTATTGTTTTATATCGCAATTCTCTCTATTAGTTGTTTAGTTGTTGTTTTTTATTTTATTGCAGTTTGCCATTTCTTTCTATTCTTACTTACTTACTTATTACTGCTCCAGGGATTAATAAAGTATCTATCTGTCTGTCTGTCTGTCTGTCTGTCTGTCTGTCTGTCTGTCTGTCTATCTATCTATCTATCTATCTATCTATCTATCTATCTATCATCTCAGTCTGTTCAGACTACAAAGAGTTAACCCAGCCAGCTGATTGATCACGTGACTTGATGCGGAAGTACGGGCTGTAAACAAGCCGAGCTGCGGAGAAGCCGAGATGCTGCTGCGCTGCATTGCACTGGCCGTTCTTCTTCTTCTTCTTCCCGGCAGACACACCGCGACGAGTCTAGACAGCTCGGATGGCTTTCACTCGGATCTTCCCGTTGGATCAGAAGCTGGCCCGGCAGGCTGCGGGTGTCAGAACCTGAAGAGGGACGCTGCCATGGTCGCGCCCACACCGCCAGCTGCTAAATACTCCAGGGGCTTGAATGAAGCGCCGCCGGAGGAGTCCTCTAGTCAGGTCACTAGTTTGAACATTAACCGTATTGATCGGTGTTGTTTGCTCTATGTAGTTAAACTGTGTTCATCAGCGCAGGGCGTGTGCCGGTGTTACGTTCGATTTCTCAATTACATTCTATAGAGAACGTGAAGATGACGTCACGTCGCTGGAGCGAGCCGCCATATTGGGAGGATCGCTCGCATTGACCGTAAACGTCGGTCGGCGAACCTTCGAGTTAAAAGTCGTCTCGGAAGCCTCGTCGGGTGGAAAAACTGCCGCAGAAAATCTCGCAACCGCCTCGTGTGAAACCTCGACCCTTCTCTTTCTCTCCTTCCTTTCTCCATTTTTGTACATTTCGTATATTTTACATATTTCTCTGTGCAATTGAATGGAAAGCGTTCCTCCCAAAATGGCGACCAGGAGTCCATAGCAACCCATAGAAACCGTCAAACTTCACTTACCCTCTTAAGTGGCCGGCCAGGTTTTCAAAATGTTACCCGGGTTTCTACAAAATCTGTCTGCACTTGTAAAACATGGAAAAATAAAATGCCAACAATTCTAATTCCTATAACTATATCTTTCAATATTATTCTCTCATAGCGAGTTATACTGTGTGTGTGTGTGTGTGTGTGTGTGTGTGTGTGTGTGTATTACTTTAAGCAATCGGGTATTTAAACTAACTGAACAAAACATTTTGCAACTTTGCCAACTTATCAATATATGTTGTTTTCCCACAAATAACACGTGTAATACAGTATGTCAGGACTATTGCAAAACTACAGTAGTTTCATAGTAAATGTGAGCTAATTGGCTGAGGTGGGTGGGACAATAGGGGAAACTGCCTCTTTCTCGTTATATTTAGTTTTGCAACAATTTTATTTATTTATTTAGTTTATTGCTAATTTATGTTGCTTATTTATCAACATTGATGGACATATTTGGCTCCAGGGGCAACAGTTGAATAGGCCCGGCCTATATTGTCTGCCCAAATCATATAATAATGTATATGCATCAGGCACTTCTAATGAGCTCAGTAATGTGCGTTTGCCAAGTAGAGTATTGTGCATTGGATTCATCAAATGGCTTTTAAACCTCTTGTTCATCCAAAAGATGAACCTTTAGATGCTTCAAGGTGATGTCTACAATCATTCTGACTATTAAGTTTACTGTGAAGGTGAAGAGAACGCAATCTCTTCTGTTTTCTTCTAGATGGTTCTGATTCCTGGGGGGGAGTTCTTGATGGGTACGGACGACCCGGCCATCCCTGCAGACGGCGAGGGCCCTCAGCGGCCGGTGCAGCTCAACTCCTTCTACATGGACGTCCAGGAAGTCAGCAACCAGCAGTTCCAGGGCTTTGTCAACGCCACAGGCTATGTCACAGAGGTATTGATTTAATATTTACCTTAAAGTGCCAATCTCGAAGATTTTTCGTTTCGTTGTTTTTGGCGGCACCTATGGCGAAAACGGGAATTGCAGGTGTATTTTTGGACTTCACTTCCCAGAGTTCCAAACAGTGTCTCCTCAGTCAGTTGCCTAAATCATAGATTGTGATTTAACAGACATTTATTTAAATTAAAATCTTTGAGATTGTAGCTTTACATACCCCCCATGTCGTGGTGGTATTGTTATATCTTTGCTCATAACTTCTCTCCACTTTGCTTTTATAGGCAGAAAGATTTGGAGACTCGTTTGTATTTGAAGAAGTTTTGAGTGAAGCGGTGAAAAGCCAAATCACCCAAGCAGTAAGTTTCACCTTTTTGATTCAGCCATTGATCTGAATGCACCTAATATGCAATGAGATAGACTATTTGATGTATTCAGAAAGACGCAATATAAAGCTGTTTACAAAAGTATTTTAAGAGTGGAGGAATCACACTGTGGTCAATGGATAAATAAGAGAACTGCATTTTAAGATGCATAGCAATAAATCCCTTAAATACTAAATATCTCTTCTCAGTTTGTTGATGGTTCCATTAGAAGGATTAAAAAATCTGTTTTTGTTAAATACAAAATGACATTTTTTTTTACAAAGCAGCCGTTTTTCCTACTTACATAAATAAAGCTATTAGGCGATTTCATGCGATTTTTCAACAGTTAACAAATTTTGTAGATGAGAGTCGAGACCCTTTCCAACTCTTGCAGATTTTGACTTTTAGGTTCACACAAATACAAAGGAAGAATAGAAAACAGTTACACAATATACCCACCAGACCCTTAAGGGCAAAAAGTAAACCAGCAAAAAGTAATTTAGATAACAGAAGCATTTGTACCATCTACTTGGTTTTTTTTGCGTGTGTGTGCATGTGAGCTTTGATTTTCTGAGCTTTGAACTTGAGAGTCTTTGATTTTTCTTCTTCAGAAGCAGCATCCGTGACTCGCATATTTGTAGTTTTGGACGGAGTTCAACAAGGCTCATTATACTGATGCTTTTTTTTTTTGAGAATGTCCACAAATCAGCTCGGGGTGACCTGAGAATATCAGAGCTGCCACAGACGAGAGCCAGACAGCGCACCAGCTCTGCTTCACGTCAGTTGTCAGTGGTGGTCCGGTCATTTCGGAGACAAAATAAGGAATAATAAGGATATGAGGACCTCTCGGTTCTGTATTACATTTAGTTCTGACGTCTTCGTATGTGCACTCATTTATAAGAGTCGGTTCAAATCTATTTAGAATGTTTGTATCCAAGAAATGTCATGTGAGCATCTTATCAGGTGGCTGTTGCCCCCTGGTGGCTTCCTGTCAAAGGTGCCGACTGGAAGCACCCAGAGGGTCCGGATTCCAGCATCGCAGACAGGTGGGCTCCTGTGTTGCATAAAGGTTTTTTAAGGAAGCTTTTATTTTTCTAAAAGACAATAAATATGAAGTGCTTGGCCCGTGTTGTAGACTGGATCACCCTGTTCTCCATGTGTCCTGGGAGGACGCCGTTGCCTACTGCTCCTGGAGCCAGAAGAGGCTTCCCACGGAGGCAGAGTGGGAACACGCCTGCAGGGGTGGCTTGAAAGATCGGTTGGACGAATGAATTTTTTTTTTTTGTTAGTCAGAAACATTGAGATCATCACATTGTAGTCGTGTGCTTGACCTCCTGCTTCTGGGTGTAGGCTTTTCCCCTGGGGGAACAAGTTGAATCCGAAAGGACACCACTACGCTAACCTCTGGCAGGGACAGTTCCCCACGTATAACTCGGCTGAGGACAGCTACACCAACACCTCCCCGGTAAGAGAGTCGTCAGGAACAGAGCTTTCCATAGGTCACATAGTCAATTGTCCTGTAACAGGAAGTGTAATTTTTGATCTTTTGAGATCAGATCTTTTTTTAAATTAATTCATTCTGTAAATGGGAAGAATAAAATAATTTTTTTTTACATATTTTACTCCCACTACCCTTCCCCAGTCCCACATATAACACAATGAAGGCATTAAAACAAAAATGAAATTAGATAGATAGATAGATAGATAGATAGATAGATAAATAAATAAATCGCTGTAAAAACAATAATAATTTAAAAGGTTAAATGGTTGATTACTCAGCTGTCAATGAAAAGACAAAGGTGAGTATTAACACTAATCTCTGTCCCTCTGATTCCAAATGATCCATGGTGGTGTTACTGTGCAGGTGAGGTCCTACCCTGCCAACGCCTTCGGCCTGTATGACATGGTGGGCAACGCCTGGGAGTGGACCGCTGACTGGTGGACGGTGCATCACTCCACTGACAAGCAGCACAACCCCGTAATTCTGACCGTAGTGCCTTTTAAATTCTGCCTTTTTAACCAGAGTTTGGACTGAATTTTGCTATTGACATCTCCTCTATATCACTGTGTTTCAGAAGGGCCCCCCCTCCGGCACAAACAGGGTGAAGAAGGGAGGGTCGTTCATGTGCCACAAGGTAAACAAAACGCAAAGACGCTCCAGGCTCTTATTTAAAGTCCAATTTAATAAAATATAGATTGTTTGTAGAACAGCTTTTAATTATAAATATAAATGACCTAATTAAGGAGTCTTTTTAGAAGTTTTTACTTGGGTAATTTGGAGGTTTTAAGTGAGTAAAAAATAAGATGCTACCAGTGGAAAATAAAATGCTTACTGCGCTCACGACAGCAGAATTGAATCTGGACTATAATATCGCTCACATATTCATCTTTTTGCCACACATGCTCTGCTTGCCCTAAATTGATGTTGTGTTTCATAACGTTTGGAACCCGCTGGTGTTTTCGTGCTCACAGAACATATGATTGGGAGGATTGGAGTGTCGCAGCTCTCTACAATACATGCCTCTGTGAACTTTGCACTTTGGGCCAATTCACTGTTCTTGCCATTGGCATCGGTTGCTATGGGAACGTGATTGATTCCATGCAGATATGAGTCCTGGGCACAGAGATGTGTTTGTTTCCATCCGACGTAGGACAGGACTTCAATCAGACATGCTCCATGAACGTGATCACGCTGGCTCAGTGCGAGAGATAAATGAAACCCTTCCTCGCTGAACTCCCTCTCTCCTCTAATCTCTTTCTGTGACCAGCGCTCCCCTGGTAGCAAATGGTGTTTTAATCTCGAGCACCTCCATCTGCGTCGTTTTCACCATTTCAACCCACGGAGATATCAAAGTCACTGAAAGCGGAATCTGTCTCTCTCAGTCGTACTGTTACAGATACCGCTGTGCGGCTCGGAGCCAGAACACCCCCGACAGCTCGGCCTCCAACCTGGGCTTCCGCTGCGTGTCCGGGGAGCAGCGCTGACCTGAGATGCACAACCTCCACAACGATTGCATTCCTCACTCCGAGGCTCCTCCTGACAACCGGTGTTGGTTCACGTACCTTCACCACGTTGGGGTTAAAGTGTAACGGGTAATTGAACTGCAAAGACAAGACTAAACACACTCCAGCAACAGTGAAAATGGATTGTGATCTGTTTTCAAACCACCTCTGGAGCTTCCATTGTAGCAGCAAGTTAGCAAAGCGTGTCCGCACACATGAACTCCTCTCTCACAATGCCACCTGAAGCGTTGAGTGCAGCTGGGATGAGGGGAGTCAGCGGGTGAGAGGTGATTGTATTTCTGTGTGGAACGTGACATGGTCTTTGAAAAGGAAATGTTACATACCGTCTTTCCATTTCAATCCCCGCAGGGAAGGGAACATTCAAATGGATTTTGATTATTATTCTAGCGTTTACAATTAATTGTAATTGTAATACCAATCCATTTTGCAATATCATTTGACCTGTCACAGGGTGTACAATTCTCAGTTAAAATGTAATGTCAAATAATATTTCATAAAATTTTTCGTATTCTGTTAAATTGCAAATCCATTTTCCAATTTCCATTTCTTCCATCCGTTTATATCAAAAATGGATTTGGCCGTTTGAAATACCATGATCCCTTATTAGCATGAATATATATCTCCTAAATCAATATGGTAATCAACTTTAAGTCATCTTCTTTAGTGTTATTTGTATGTGTATTTTTTATTTATTTATATCTATAGACACTAGAATTTGACCGTTATTGTCTGTACCCACTGTGATAATGGGGTTTGTTCTGTTATGGCGTATCAACCACCAGAGGACAGCACAGAGCTAAATGTCAGTCCTGCCTGCAGTAGATATTCCTTAAACATTGGCTGCATGATCAAAAACAAATCATGAACAAAATAAAAAATATTCAAGAGCGTCTATTATGGAAATCTTCTCATCCGAATGAATGCAGGGGTGTATATATTTCAATGGCATCTTCCCCATGACCTCAGGACCAATACATTCAAACACAAACCTGTACTGATCCTGAGGATAGCTCTAATGTAATGAGGATCGTGAGGATAAATGTAATGTAAATGAAATAGAAGGTCGAGCTCCAAAGTCCTCAGTCCACGAGTCCTCATTATTCAGATCGGCCTCTCCCTGCACACCACAGAGCGATATGTGTCGATGCCTCTTGATCTTTACTGTCTGGTGTGCGGCATGATCCATGTACCCAGAAGCCATTTTGGTCTGAGCTATCTCTCCGAAAGGGATAAGGCTCCGGGGAGGAGTTGAATGTGAGGATATAAAGTTGAAAGACTGACACCAATCAAGCTACAAGTCAAATGTCAAATTTAAAGGCCAGAAAGTGCCTATTTTTTGCAACAAAAAAAAAGGGTCACGGGTGTTTAATTTAGCAATTACTTAATAAAGACATGATACGAGGCAAAAAAAAAAGTGCAAAAGAACAAAAAGCATTTATTTGAACATCCTCTGTATACATTTTGCATGTGGAAATAAACTAGGCAATAAGCAAAAAAAATGTAGGAAGATAAAATGACGGGAAATAGTTCCTAGAATATAACACAGTAGTTAATTGTCATGAATGTTATTAACGTAGTACATTCAGGTTTTCTATCATTTAACACCACATTTATCAAAAACTAAGATCCTATTTTCTTGCAATTAAGATTGAAGAAGTTCAAAATTATAGTTGATACAACATTACTGCACAATCGCTAACATTATTAAGTAGACAGTATAACAAGTCTAAACCCCTCTGTCAGCTTTAATTGAAGTTAATACAACTCCGTTATCTATCAGTGCACAACAGATTAACTGTTTTAAAGAAAACAGAAGGAAACTTACTGCAAAAGACCAATGGTCACTGCTGCTGCATTATAGACTCAAAAGTAGTTTAAGAGTAAAAACGCAGAACAGAAATAGAGCCTAGCAACTAAGACAACCTGGAGGCTAAAACAGAGCTGCCATCTATGACTCCAAATAAGAAAGAAGAATCAAACAAAGGCGATACGCTATACTAATAAAAATCCTGTCCTTAATCACTCTGCCTCTTATTAGCAAAGCTGAAAATACAAAATACATTTGCAACGTTATCTGGCTTTTGCACCACAATGGCAAAAGTGTGTCTGTTTGTGCTGCTGGAGAGGCAGCCGGGCCTCCTCGCTAAATCCTCACCACATGTAGTAACTGCGTGTGGTGTCCACGGGAGAGGGTTTACCCTCTGCACCGCCATCTTTGTCCTTCTCGCTATCTGCCTCCCACAGGTTGATGAGCGGAGGGTACAGCTCATTCAGGGGGATCGAGGAAGTCTTCTGCATGTACTTCTTGAGGGAGTGGTGATAGTTCTTTCTCTTCCATCTGCGAGTCACGTAAACCCCGACTGTGGCCAGGCTGATGAAGGCCAGCATGCTCGCCATCACAGCCAACACGGCGGCGCTGGGATGCTGATCTGAAACGTCCAAGGCAAAGGTGCTACGTGTTGTCACGTTGACGCAGGATTTGTGTGTCTGCAGGTGGATGTTGGAGACGGTGAGGCACACTTCGTATTCTGTGGCCGGTTGAAGGTGTGTGAGGTTGTACTCGTGAACGTCCACAGGGACGCGTGCCGTGTAAGTGATGTGGGGGTTGTCAATCTTCATAGTGGCAGAGGCCCACTTCAGGTTTGAGGTCATTACATTAGAATTGACCTTCCAGGAGACAAGGATGGAGTGGGACTCTGTCTGCTTGACGTAGATTTTCATCACCTGGCCGCTGTCGATTAGGGTGCCATTCACACGGATTGTTGTTACCCGTGTGTCAGCCCCCTCCGTGTTCTGGGCCACACAGGTGTAGCGACCAGAGTCTTGCACCTGTACGTGGGACAGATGCAGGGTCCCTTCGCTGTTCAGATGGTATCGGTCTGAATCAGTGTCCATAGTGATCTTGTTCCCAAGGGGAGTGACCCAGTAGATGTCCGGCTCTGGCTCTGCCATGGCCCGGCAGTCCAAGCTTACACTCATACCCAGCTCTAGGCTTAAGTGGCTCGGGAAGGAGTCATGCGATATGAGGGGAAGGCACTGCTCTGGAGCATCCAACAGTCTTAGCTCTCTGACACGCTGTCCCCTAAGTTCTGGTGGAGAGGAGCACAGCATGGACAGGGGCTCCATGAAGCGTACTGACGTCCTGTTGGCGCTCATCCACTGAATGACACAGTCGCACCGCAATGGGTTACTGTGCAGACTGATCTCCCGTAGGTTCGGTAACGCCTCCACAGTGCGCTGGTAGAGAGCGTTGAGTGCGTTATTGTTCAGCATCAGACTCTCCAGAGAGGGCATGTCCCTAAAGGCCAAGCCATGGATGTAGGACAGCTTGGGGTTGTTGGTGGCTTCCAGCTTCGTAAGCTCCGGTAAGTTGTCGAGAGCATATCGATCAACGGAAACTAACTCCATCATATTGTTGATGCCTAGCTCCTTTAGATGCAGCATGTTCCGGAAGTCTCCTTCCTGGATTTTATGAACAGGGTTTTTGTTCAAATCCAAAAACTTTAAATTGGGAACTTTCTGGAGAGCAAGCTGGGGGATTCTGACCAGTTTGTTGTCATAGAACGAAATGCTTTCCAGGCTATCCAAGCCTACCAGAGCATTCCCCGGAACATCAGTAAGATCCATGCCAGCCAGAACCAGACTCCTCAGACTCCCCAGAGGCTTAAAATTCATGTCGAGGAGGCCAATGACCGGGTTCTCCCCAATCATAAGGATTTCAAGGTTAGGTGTGGCTTCAAACCAGCGGCTGTCAATAACCCGGAGTCTGTTGGAGTTAAGATGTAGACGCAGCAAGCTGTGTAGGCCTGCAAAGGCCCCAGGGGAAATTGAGCTGATCTGGTTATGGTTGATGTACAGTTCTTGGAGGTTGGACAGGTCCCTAAGGCAGTGGTCCTGAAGCTGGCTAATGTGGTTTTCCTCCAGGTGTAGGGTTGTGAGCTGGTTCATATTGGTGAGACCCACGGCTTCCACACTACTAAAGTTGTTCTGGGACAAGTCCAACTCCGTTAGATTGAAAAGGGCCTCCAGCTCTCCGCCGGTATGGGAGATGGAGTTACTCTGCAGCAACAGCACCTGGGTGTCTGTGGACAGGTTGGTAGGGATGTGCGTTAGCCTTAGGTCATTACAGTCCACTGTGGATGCCTCTTTGTAGGTGGACTGGGGGGTGAACCAGGGCCGGACCTCGCAGACGCACAGCCGAGGACATTCCCTGCTCTCTGCCAGGGACACAAGGGGCAACAAGCAGGCAAGTATGGGCCAGGAGAGGGAGGTGGGTGCCATGTCTCTCTCTCTTCTCACACTAAGCTCAGAGGAGAGGCAGTGTTTCGTAGAATGGCCTGGTGGGGTGGCGGACCACAGCTCATGAGTGTCAGCCTTCACTGCTGATAGCTAACCACTGAAGACACTTATGTAAACTGTGGTTTCCGTTCCAGGCAAAGCAGTCTACAGAGGAAAGGAGGCCAAAGGATATTCTGGTCCAGACTCTGCTGGCACTGAGGTTGAGGCTTTCTCCCGTCAACTCCCAGTGTTCAGCAGAATAAACCTGTAAAGAAAAAACAGAGAGAGAGACCCGGTCACATTTGGAACACCGATTTTAATTTCTATTATAAGATTTAATTTCTACTATAAGATAATATAGTAGGGGAAGATGCTGTTGACTGACAGAGGTAAGGACAGAAGGAAAGAAACAAAGAAACAAAGTGAATGTGGAATGTGCAAATACATTAATAACTTGCGGCAATTATTGGAGTTATTCTTCTACTTAAAAAATGTGAGTTCGCAAAAACCATACTTGAAAGAACCTCATCATTTGGACTCTTAATTAATCACAAAACCGAAATAAAAGCAGCCTTTGGCAGATAAAGGTGACGAACATTTGATGCACTCCGCATGTGTCAATATCTCCGGCGTTCCTCTCTGATGTATTACATGTCTGTTCCCTCAGAGATTACCAATGCCTTTTCCAATCTGGGCTGGGTAGATTATCTGCATACCAGCTCAGTGTCAGTAATTCGCCGGGGTGGCACAGCCTGCAGCTCTGGCTGGAAGCCCATTACACAACAGGCTTAATCAACTGGGACGTTGAGCAAGGCTACGTGCTCATCATTGTTAACCATCGCTCGCTGATTCTGAGACAGGATCATAGGAAGCCAGCCACGCACATGTGGATTGAAAAGACCGTTTTAATGATGCTAAAATAAAAATCTAACACTGTTATCGACCTCTACGCGGCCATTCTGGTCTTTCTGGGCCGGTTAGGACCCAGGCAGGTGGAGAGGGACTCTGGCGGGGCTGGACCAATAAAAGGGAAAGTAAAGCAGTCAACACTTTTGGATTCTTTCTATTGATTTCAGATGGGCCTTCTGCTCAGCCAAGCCTCTCTGATTAACAACTTGTTCACGAGGCTTAATTATCTAAATCAAGGCCGCTTTATTCTTCTATGTCTAAAACCCCCATAATTGTTGTTTAAAGGCATATTTGATTTTCCTCTGACGCTGGCTTTGACGTAGAGCACATAAGCCCGTAGTACTCTAAGCCTCTCTGATTTGTGCCAACGTAATAATAAAAAGAAGTGACAGATTTGCACGTTATTTGTGCATGATCTCGCGCTGATCCACCTGCTGCTTGAGGAGCCTCTTGTGGATGGAGGGTACATGCTGGTGTGCTGGGGTCTGTCTCTGCAACGCTGATTTCTTCACTATGACTGATGGGCATCAGCAGGGACCACCTTCCACCTTCCCCCGGTCTCATTCTGAATAGATTCCTCGCTGGGAATGAGTGACAGCCATTTCTCAGTCTTCAATCATCATCCATCAAGCTCTAATCCGAATCCAAATTCACACTGATCTCTTCTGATGATACACTGAAAAAGCAGCAAGAAAGAATTCTATCCCAGCAATGGATTTTTTTGTCCAATCAAGACGATTTTGTCTTGAAGTGTGTAAGAAATTAGTTATTAATCATTGTCCTTGTAGCCATGCTGTGTGTGTGTCCAGGCAGTATTCCAATGGGCTTTGGTTCAGGTTTTGCCAATGACGGCAGTTTAATCTCCACGACATGGAGGAATATTCAGCCTTCCGTCGCTCTCCCACTGTGCGGTGGTGAGAGAGCAGGGAATCGCTCTCGAAGAGTAAACACCACTGCGCCTCACCATCCAGTCCGACTCACAACCGTAAAAATGAACATTTATCCTTCTAAACACACTGAGCTCGAGCACCAGATCGCTGTGCTAGTATGTATTTGTCGGACAGAAGGAGCGGGGTGGGTGGGGTTGTGTTTTGTTATTTTGTACAGACACATTTCTCTGAAACTCTGAAATAATAACATAAAGCAGAATTGCTTTGATTTCCCTCTCCTTTCGTGTGCTTCCGTGGGTGAATTTGGCAAGAACTCGGCAAAGATAAAAGATGCCTGAGATGTGACTGATGCTCCCTCTCAGGTTTTATTGCTTATTTGCATGTATAATATGCAACTTGACAGACAGAATAACGTAACGTGTTATGTGAAAACACAACATTATTCCATTAGTTTGATACATCGGAGTGAGCAGGAAGCTGTATTCCAATAATATCTTCTTTCTGGCAGGTTATTAGGTTAAGATACGAGTACAATGCATCGCAGACCCCACACATAACAACCTCATAGTGTCTCATACAGTAAGAATAAATGTGGTGTCTACTGTCTATTAGTCCATCCTACTAGTCCTATTAGCTACAGTATTCCCAGCCTGGGAATAACCACTGGAAGTGAATGACAACTCTATTAGCCCTGCAGCCAGATAAGTAAGTAATTCACACTGATAATATACAGTACTGTTTCTTGGTTTCTAGAAAGCCATCATGCAGTCTATTTGTCCTTTGTCTTGCTCCATTCCTGTACCACCATGAGATTGGGCACTCTAGTTTTAAATCGGAAGAGACAGCCAAGGTAATCGCTGCTTCCACACTGAGGCCATAAAACTCAGACACCTGGCACCGGGCTGCTGGAAGCCTGGCAGCGCTGAGCTGAGGGGGCAGATGCACCCATTCCTGCCAGGACCTTCCAGTTTGTGTGTGTGTTTTACCTTTAATTGGCTCAAAGACGTTTCACTGAGTATAAAATGCTCATTCTCGACACCGCCAGCTCTACCGGAGCAGTTGGCAATTTAGCACTTTTCTAAAGGGGCATCTCAACAGTACTTAAAGGAAAAAGAGAGCTACAACGTGTTCGGTTTTATCGACCATATTACAGCAACGACACAAAAGAATGCCTTTCACAAATCTGTTTAGAGATGTTTAACTGGCCATCCACAATCCATCCAAAATCCACCTGGAGTGCTGTTTGGACGGCCGTCTCTTTTAACACACAACCAGAAAAAAATCCAGATCTGACAGAACCTTAATATGCTGAGGGTGACGTGCTGTACTGCCGGCTCCCACGCCACAAGAACGACACGAGCACATCCCCTCAATCTCAATGTATTCAATATATTCATGTCAAAACAAATACAGTGGATCTCTCGTCTCATATCCGAAGTGACTCTCGTATTCCGTTCGGTTTGTAGCTGCGCTGCCTTGTTCAGTATTCACGTCGTTGTTCACGTTGATCGCCTATGACACTCGCCTAGCCAACGAATACTGCTTTTGTGAGAATGACAACTTGCATCTTCCTGCAACCTGCAATTCTATCAACATCCCCTGTACGTTTAGCAGCCTTGAATTTAAAGCAGAGAAACCACAGGAACAGAAGCCATGTGATAGAAATGCCATAACAATGTGTACTCATCGTGGACAAATTAATCCATATATATTGTCAGTGGACAAATTAAAATTGCAAAGACGTCTAAGGGTAACCGACTTTATTGGTTAAATATATTAAAGCCACTATTGGTTAGATTAAAGACATATACAGTCAATAGCGGTAGCAATGTAGATAATAAACCCAGAGGCCACCAATAAGTAAAATTCTACTTGTTGGCGGTAACAATATCAATTAAAAGCAAAAAAAAAGGTACTTGTATTCCAACAAAAAGGTTCTCAACTTCCAAGGACACAAGAGGGAGAATTCAATCTCACGGGGGATCGTGAAAGGAAAGAAATGATGCGGGATTTCCTGCCATTTACCTCGTAACTCATTATCTCCCTTTTGACAGCGAGAGCGACCTTTGTCGTAGCAAGGCCCTTGTATGGGAAGTCTTTTGTGTGAAAATGCAAAGAGCTGTTCTCTGGGACCTGAGAGTGGGAAATTATGTCAGATTTATTCACTTCTTGGTAAAAGGCGACCTGATCAGCTGTGTCCTCAGCACCTGTACCACGAAAAGCGCACTAATGACTTGCTGGGGGCGGCAGGAAGCAAACACTATTAACATGTAGTATTCCAATCACTGAATACTATATGAAGAGTCTAATGTCTTTGGGAAAGAACACTCAGTGTCTATATTAATAATTAATAATTGACTGATAACTCTACAATTTAACAAAGCTATGCACTTCAACTGCACACACCAGACTGGAGTTATGGGAGGAAAAATCCCTCACCAATTGAAATGATCCAGCTGATTCAGCCTAATCTGAAGCAGAGACAGCATCCACGGGGAGGATTTATTCTCTTTGTTCAGCACACACCTGATGTGCTTTTATTCTAAGATCATACAGGTAATAACATAGATTAGATTAACATAGTCACACACATGCATTCCATGTAATTTCCATTCCAAACCTCCAGAGCCCTGGGCTGCAAAGGATGCCATAGGCTAAAATATGGCAAGATGTTATTGTACAACATAATGATCTTTGTCTGCTTTATGCTGAGGCCACATAAATGCATTTATGAGACAAAGCCTCCATGAAGAAGGAGGACTAATGAAGCCTGTAAAGAAGAACAGAGCCGCCATCCACGGACCTTTCCTTTCCTGCTCTCAGTCCTCTCACTGACCTGGAAGTCAGAGCTGTTTTTGGCAGAGGAAGCTTTTTGTTGAGCAAAACTGTGAAATATATTTACTCTTGTGTTGGTACACATCCAGTTTTAGCATGTGTCCAAGGCTCTGCCTTGAGGAACTGTGTTGCCGCGTGCTACAGCCGCGTTGTTTATGGTTGTCTTGAATATCTGCTCTGTTTCAGGCGGTGAGATGAACCTTGAGATTCTCCACCATGTATGTGGCACTTGTATAGCCAGGAGGAACCTCACTTGATATCACATGATAGCACTTTGAGGGCTAAGAAAAGACTTTTCCCCTCTGCTTCTCAGCACCTTTTTAGTTGTAAATGTAAACAGTGTTTCCAACTCAGCGGCAGCAGCAGTGGCACAACAGGCTCACATTCATGCCGTCGCCATAGCAACGGCTATGCCACCGGCACATCTCTCTCATGCACAAATGAGAATAAATGAGATGGCAACATTGTGTACCATCGGGGAGCTAAAGAAACGGCACACAGCATGTGTAGAAACCATACAATCAAAAGGAATCGCACAGCACGGCAGCCGGTACATCCATCCGCGTTATAACACACTCCTTGATTCGTCAAGAATATACCCGCTGATACACCAAATCAGTGGGTTCCCTGCGTGCGCTCCCGCTGCAGCCCTTGCTCTGTGTTGGAAAGCCGGGGTAGAGCAGGGCTGCCTGATGGTGTCTCCATGTCCTCTCTGCATGAGGCTGCCTCAGAGACACCCTGTTCCTGCTGCATTAGTATGCAAGCTCCACGCTCAGCACCACACAGGGCTTTGCTGCAGCTGCTGGGAGCAGAGGTGTGGAGCACATGTCCAGCCGGCCACAGAGAAAAGAGGAAGTGGAGAATAAAAACACAGGGAGCATCAAGCAGACACTGGTGGGATCTAATAAAATGGAAGGGCTGGAGAGTTTATGAGAAAATATTGGGGATTTATTTTATAATGTCAAATGTACTGCTGCAATCTTTAATCGCATTTGATTTAATTTCAGAAAGTCTCAAGCTGATTGTATCTGTCTGTGGTGCTGTGTTGCTCCAGTATCTTGTGTACACTAACTAAAGTAAAAAGAAGCATGTGCCAAATTCCCTGTGGAAAAGACATGGATGCTGACACAATTTTTCTCCTCTCTCTTTTATGTTGCTCTCTCCCCCTTCTTGCCCTCATTATCCCCCACCGTGCTCCTCTCATCCCGGGGAAGAGCCAATATGTGAGCTTTGGAGCATGGATCAATCATGCTGACTAGCACAAGTCCTCTCAGCGCTGCAGTACAGATGGAAACTCATATCTCCAGTTATGGCCCATTTGGAGCCAAGCATTAAGGCTATGAAATAAAACATTACAATTTGACAAAATCACCCATTTCAAATATTTTGCTGGTTAAATACAGCCATATCCAGCAGAACCCCTCTACCAAAAACAATGGTTTTGTTTGGGTTTTTGTTAAAAGCTTGCAAATTGGCTTACTTATTATTGCTCACTTTCTATTACTCCCGATGTAATTTTCGTTAATCAATCCTTTGCCACATTTACCATTTTTTTATACAATGGTTATTTTTTCCTTCACTTTTCAAAACTTTTGGTCACTGTCGATTAAAGAAGTTCACAGAAGTACAAATATGATCTCAAAAGGCTGCTGAGTAATGTCTCTCAAGCTCAATCAGTCCAAAAAAGTCTGAAAATCTACCAAGGCGCTGATGTGTTCTAGACTAACAGCTGACTCAATGAGGAACTCTTTACAAAGCCCCTCAATGGCTGAATGTTTTTTTTTCCCTGTTCCCCGAGATCATGACTACAATGGCAGAAGGTTAAGTCAGCGCACCCGTGTCTCCCGGCCTGGACGCTCTGGGAACCCGAACACCACAGAACACACTGCCGGGACGGCCTCAAGCGCCTTACAATGGCTCCCACTCACACAGACACACCAAGACGTGTCGTCTTTGTTTTGGCTGGTTCTCACGACTCCTGACTGCTCGCGAGTTGATACATCACGGCGCACATAAGGAATTGGGGGAAGGGTTGCGCGAGCCTCGCCTCCGCCTCCTAAAGCGGCACTCGTTCCGTAGCGTTGGTTCGGGGAGTCGGACGCGATTGCGCGTCAACTGACTCTACATACTCATAAAGAAAAGTTACCTCCGTAAAATCGCGTTGCTTGTCGGACACCCTCGCATCGCTCGGCGAAACGCGTGATCTGGTGTCAAACGACGCCTGCAACGTCTTGTTATTGTGAGAATGGAAGTACTCGCCGTCCACAAACCACAATATCCTGGTGTGCGGATGTAACGGGTCCCTGAGGCTCGTTGTGGAAGTGAAGTCAGTAACAGGTGCAGCAGTGGAGTTGCTGACGCTGAAACAACAAAGCTGATCAGAAACAATCCACAGTCACTACTTCTTGGCCAATTTAGAACAATGGATAGTCTGTCATTTCCCCCTGACTCCTGTGCCCAGTTCAGACATCTTCCAATGCAATGGCCCTTAGGCATGTAAATGGGATGGAAAGCATGAGACTATAGCTGCTTTTCAGCTGTTTCGGCAGCACTGGTGTGTGTGTGTGTGTGTGTGTGTGTGTGTGTGTGTGTGTGTGTGTGTGTGTGTG